>JAHRHZ010000019.1:853724-891825 GCA_024137785.1 Ginglymostoma cirratum
CTCCCCCATTTCTGATGAAGGGTCTAGGCCCGAAACGTCAAGCTTTCCTGCTCCTATGATGCTGCTTGGCCTGCTGTGTTCATCCAGCTCCACACCTTGTTATTTCGAATTCTCCAGCATCTGCAGTACCTATTATCTCTGAAAAAAGTTCCCTTTCTTCTGATAAAAAAGGAAGGAAACTTCAATCAGGACCAGGTGCACAAGTTCTCCATCTCAGTCAGTAAAATACATGGGAAAAGTTGGTAAGACCTCTTCATGAGGATTTGTAAAGATAAAGTTTCCAAAATCAGGATTTCAAATTATTTCCCATCAGAATCTGAATGATAGTCAGAAGATCTCTCATTGTTGTATAACTTTCAGGAATCAGCCTCATTGACAAGAAATTGAAGGAACTCTGAGAGGTCAGCACATTCTGCCTTCTGATGTGATTTCCTTGTCCCACTGGGATGGTATTTCTTTCAGGCCTTTCCTTTAACAAACAGCCTAGACTCTTTCTGCAGAGCTATGTCACCTTGTCTGTGAATGAATGTATGTTTGAGATTAATGGATATGATTTGATCCCAAATAGAAATTTAGTTCCTGATCACATTTTCTGCCTTTTCAATAATCTGTCTCAGTGATAATAAATTATTTTTGAGGTCATCAAACAAGCTATCAAATATTTTTTCTTTACTTTGGATCGGAGGCCAGAAGAGAGACAAATTGGCTGTATTGTTCATTCAGTGACACTTTTAGAATGGCTTGTGGTTCATTGGGGTTTGATTACTCATGGACTCCCCCCATTTGAGTCCAGACGCTGTGATGTGAGTATGTAGTTTCTGTATGATTTTAATATCATTTAGTTTGGAAATTGAATTCTGAACTCATGGCGCGTAAGTTTTGGTCTCTGTCTCTGATGGGATTTAAAGATATACAAGTCAATATTTCTGAAGTTGTGGTATAATTTTAAAATATCAATCTGACAGAAACAGTTGTTGAAGTGCACATGGGAATTTGTCTGCATTTGGACAGATTTTATGAGCAAACAAAATAAACATTGAAATCATTAGGGTACTTTCAAGTGTGAAATTGGATTGTTTTCTGTTTGAGAGAAAGACATATTGTTTGGAAAGCATTATTGTTTCAATTCACAGAGTCCTGGCAGATGTTAGATGTATAAAACCATTCCTTTAAATGACAGATGATAGTTTAGGACTGTTAAGAAGTCGGGGATCTCAGAATAAACAGTTTAATTTGAAAATTGCCACCATGAAAGTACCATCTTAATCCCAACTGTCTGTCATCTTTTAGTTAGCCAACCCTCTATCCATACAACCTCCCACACCAAGTACTCTAAGCTACTTAATAAGATGCATGTGTGGTACATTATCAAAAGTGTTTTATGATAATTATTATAGTGGCGATGACTGTGAGTGAGCTTTCTTCCTAATCTGCTGCAGATGATGTGCTGCAGTTTGACCCAAAACTCCCATAGGGAGGGAATTCCAGGAAGTTGACTCAGTGGCACTGAATGAATTGTTATATATTCCCAAGTTCGGATGGTGGCTGGCTTGGAGGGGAACTTGCAGAGGGTGGTTGTTGGGTTCCAAAGAAATAAGGAACAAGGCTGCAGTCTTTTCAAATATCTGGCTTTATTTCTTCTTATATGTAGCTACGTAGTTGCAAGTGGAGACCTCTGCAACAGCAGCTTTAATCAAGTTTCTTCTACATGCTTTACTTGATCCTCTCCGAAACCACAAATAATGGTCAGTAACTTCTGTCAATCTATTCCGCAATGTCTTCCCATGACTTGATCTGGTAGGTTAATGCTACCAGTCCCCACACCCTAACCACATGAACTAGCCAACAGTCTGTTTGGCGCATGCTTTCATATCTGCTGCAAACCGATCTCCGCAGTCTCAACCTCACCTGCAAGTCAGCTTTTTGCAATAGCATTTGCAAATTTAACCCTTGTTATGCTGTAGCTTCATCACACAGTTTTGAATATACCCCACTGTTGTGTTCCCATGTATCTACTGCCCTTGTCCTTCCAGATGGAAGTTTTGATCATGCTGCAGAAGAAATTGGAAAGTCTGAAATTTTGATGAGATTCTGAAGAGAATTGAGAAATATTATCTTACAGATTGTTTATTTAAATATTTATCTTCATATTGATGGATTTTGTTTGATCTGAATCAGTCACAGGTGCAAATCAATGGTTTAGTGTAACACCCTGTTTTCTCTGTTGAATTCAAAACTCCTACCACCCTGTCAGATCCTTTCAATACGGCAGCACAGAGCATCTGTTCTTGTGGAAATAAATTTATTGTTTTTTTTTCCATAAAGGTATCACTGGTCCAGTCCTTATCCAGTCTCCGAGCCTGGAACATGTCACCAAGGGTCACGCTGCCCGGTTACAGTGCACCATGCAAATTGCCGCAGTGACACACACCGACGTTCATTGGTACCGGGAGCAACCAGGGAATATTATGAAACATGTTATAACACTTGAAATGAAGAACAACATCCGAAGGAGCCCAGGATTCACTGATCGATTCCAGCCTTCCAGAGACCCCTCCAGTAACAGCTTCATTCTGACCATCACAAACGTGCAGCCCAATGACACTGGGGTCTACTATTGCTCAGTCTGGGGATGGATTTATGGGAGAGGAAGCCTGCTCAATGTCACCAGTAAGTAGAGTTTACATGACAATCACTTAGAGCAAATACCCCTTTCCCAATGAATGAATTGGAGATCTGTTTGCGGGTGTCACTGGCTGGGCCAGCATTTATTGCCCATCCTTAACTGCCCTTGAGAAGGTGGTGCTGAGCTGCCTTTTTGAACCACTGCAGACACCCATTGGTTGCCATTCCTGATTTTAGGTCGGGCTCCTACACAATCAATTCAGACCCTGCTAAACGGCTCTTCAAAAGCTATGATCTGAATTAAAGGTAAAGCTTGAACTGGACATTGGGGATTCTCCAAATCCTGACATGGACCAGCTAGTCTGGTAAAATTTAACATCTTGATATAATCCTGACCAATTAAAATGTCTTAATAAGTTTAGACTGTGTGTTCCTCATCCATAAATAATCAGCCATTGGAATTTCATGAGCTAATTTGTAAAATTTCATTCTGATCCTCAGATGGAGTGACCAACTGATGGACCACTGTCCATTCCTCATGGCCTGGTACTTCGGGCAGACTCTATTCCCTCATTAACACTTTGTCTTTCAAGCAATAACACTCAGGGATTGTTCCTGATTCCATTTCTGAGGAGGCTTTCTGGTAAAACTCTCTCGATTCAGCATCCATTCATTGCATTTCTGTTTAAGAAGATTTTCTGAACATATCAGCCACATTGTCTTTACATTCATTCTTCTCTGCTACATTTTTGAAAATTGATTCTGTTCGCAGACATTCCAATCCAAATCAATGTCTCATAGATTCCTTGTTCTCCGACTCTAACTACGTGAACCTGTGATCTAGTCACAACATAGTCAGAAATCATTTATGGATATTCCTCCCATTTTTTAATCTCTGTTAATATCTCCAATGAATATTTTGCCCTCCATTAACCCTGCAGGAAATCAAACAGGACCATCTGGCAGCATCAGCGATTGACTTTTTTGATTGTCTCTTTAAATCTTTATTGGCTTACATGCTTGATTCGAAGCTGAAGGAAATGGCTTTCCTTTTGAGACTGAATTCTCAGAACCTCAAGTGTTCTGAATTGATTAAAACAGTTTTTTCACTGATTGCCCAGCTCTTTATTTCTACAAATTGACTCTAAGGCTGGATGTGCTGGTGTTGGGGGGGCAGGGGATTTCAAAGTAGGTTAACATTAAGGATCTCGGGGATGAAGTGCTGTCATTTGAGGAGTAGTTGATGCCTCTGGCTCTGTACTTGATGGAGTTTAGAAGGATGAAGTGGAATCTGATTGAAACAGACCGAATACTGAGTGACTTTGATTTAGTGGGCATGGAAAGGAAGTTTCTGCTAATAGGAGAGACTAGGACCTCAGGTCTCAGCCTCGGAGTGAAGGCATGACTGTTTGGAACTGAGATGAGGAGAAATTAGATCAGTTTCAGGGAGGTGAATCTGTGGAAGACGTTGCTGCAGAGAGCTGTGGAGTCCAAGTCAGTGAGTGTATTTAAGAGAGATGGATGAGTTCCTTATTAATAACGATTTCAGGCAAAAGGCAGACAAATGGGATTGAGAAACTGGTGTAAATTTATTCATAAAAACCAAAAGGACTGCAGATGCTGGGTATCAGAAACAAAAACAGAAATTGCTGGAAAAGCTCAGCAGATCTGGCAGTATCTGTGGAGGGAAATTAGATTTAATGCTTCAGGTCCAGTCACCTTCCTCGGAATTGATTCATTCAATATCTTTCTCTTAAAGGTGTAAATGCCCCAGTCCTTCTCCAGTCTCTGAGCCTGGAACGTGTCACCGAGGGTCACACTGCCCGGTTACAGTGCACCATGAGGAACGCCGCAGTGACACACACTGATGTTCGTTGGCACCGGGAGCAACCAAGGAAAAACACAGAGTGGATTTTAACACATCACGTGGGGGACATCACACAATGGAGCCCACGATTCATGGAGCGATTCCAGTCTTCAAAAGACTCCTCCAATAACAGCTTCATTCTGGCCATCACAAACGTGCTGCCTGTTGACAGTGCGGTCTATTACTGTAAAGTGTGGGGAGATATCAGTGGGAATGGAACCCAGCTGACTGTAACGGGTAAGACATGTTTATCTTTAATAATCTGTCAAAACAACCCCTTCCACATGGATTTATTGGAGAGGAGAATGCGTTAAATTTCTCTGGTAAAGAGAAAGCAGAGAGCTTGATGTAAACATAAATTTCTCTGGTAAAGAGAAAGCAGAGAGCTTGATGTAAACATAAAACAGTTACCTTCTTTTGTTTTAGTCACAGATAGAATAAACTGTTTCTCCTCTTGGATAGTTCCTCAATCTCAATTTTTTTCTCTTCTCTCAGTCTTTTTACTTCTCCATCTCGTTTGTTCTCAGTGTTGTACTTAACATTGTCCAGTATCTATCTGGTTTTGTTCCATTCATTCTTGGGACATGGCAATCATTGACTGGGCCAACACTTGTTGTTCATTTCAAATGGCCCTTGAAACGAAATGTCTTCACCCGGAGAGTGGGGAGCCTGTGGAATTCTGTGCCATAAGAAACAGTTGAGGCTAAAACATTGTATGTTTTCAAGAAAGAGTTAGATATAGTTCTGAGGGCGAAAAGGGATTAAAGGGTTTGGTGAGAAATGGGGGACTGGGAACAGAGTTGGATGGTCAGTGGCACGGTGACTCAGTGGTTAGAATGGCTACCTCATAGCGCTAGAGACCCGGGTTCAAATCCACCTGTGGGTGACTGTCTGTGTGGCGTTTGCACATTCTCCTTGTATCTGCATGGATTTCCTTCCACAGTCCAAAGGTATGCAGGTAAGGTGGATTGGCCATGCTAAATTGTACATAGTTTCCATGGATGTGTAGGCTTGGTGGATTAGCCATGGGAATTGCAGGGAGAGGGTAGTGTGAGTCTTGGTGGGATGCTCTTCAGAGAGCCAGCGTGGACTTGTTGGGCTGAATGACCTGTTTCCAGTGTAGGGATTCTATGAATATGTTGAATGGTGGTGCAGGCTGGATGGCCTGCTCCTGTTGCTACTTTCTATGTTTTGAGAAGGTGATGGTGATGTGCCTTCATGAGCCGCTATGGTCCTCTTGGTGTTGAGACATTTGATCCAGTAACGCTGAAGGAACGATGATGATATATTTCCATGTTCGGATGGTGAGTGCCTTGTAGGGGAACCTGAAGGAGGTGGTGTCGCGTGTATCTACTCTCTTTGTCATTTCAGAATTGAGAGTCTGTGGGTTCAGAAGGTACTTTTGGAGGAGCCTTGGTGAGCTACTGAAGGGCATCTTGTCGATGGTACACATTGTGATTCGGTTTTGAATGTTGAATGTGTTAGTTGTGGTACCAACCAAGGGGGCTGCTTTGTCCTGGATGGCATGTTGCTTTTTGAATGCGTTGGAGCTGTACCCATCCAGGCAAGGGTAGAAGGAGGCAATTCAACCCATCTTGTCTGCATTGACTCTTCACATGATGATCATTCCCAACTGCCAATGTCCTGCTTTCTCCCCACAGCCTTGCACACTGTTAGGATACAGAATAGGATGTAGCAAAAGTGAGTGAGAGAGGGCGTAGTCAGGGGGCATCAAAAGCTGTTTGAAACTTTCAACTTTTTCCTTTTGGTTTTCGATGAGAATGAAACTTTTCAAACGGCTGTTCAATCTCTTCCAATTACTCAGTTGTGAACATTGTGAAATTACCTTTTCGATAGTTTATTCTGTTACAGGATCCTGCACAGAATGAGCAAAGCAACAAATTGGAAAGCATTCAGCTGATGGATATTTTTCAAATCATTTCCTGTCAAATCACAAACTGCAATAACCACACAGGAAGCTCCAATTGATCTTCTACAAATCATCATTTAATCAGGAGGATGTTTTATAAAATGTTACAATTCAAGTTACACTATTTTTACTCTTCGAAATGAACAGATCCATTGGCTGATCCAGTCCTCATTCAGTATCCAGTGGTCAGCAAGGTACCAGAGGGTGAAACTGTCGAGTTCCAGTGTGCCATGTATAACGCCAGTGTGAATGACACAGATGTACACTGGCACTACCAGAGACCTGGCAGCAACACAGAGTGGGTGATAAGCCAGTTTGTGAATGGCACCCTCACCAAGGCCCAGGGTTTCCATGATCGTGTTCATGTTTCCAGGAATGTCAGCAGGAACAGTTACCTTCTGAGTCTTGTGAATGTGACTGTCAATGATAGTGCTGTGTACCGCTGCAGTGTGTGGAGCTACATCTATGGAGGAGGGAGCCAGCTCAATGTAACTGGTAAGGCAATGGGAGGGAATGCAGGTATGAACAGGGAAGAGAGAACATGGCTGCTGTGCTTCATCAGTAGAAGGGCAGAATGGTCATCAAGGCCAGGTATTCCCAAGGCAGGATGGGGAGAGGCTTGCAGGGGAGGTTGTAGCCAGTGGGGTTCCCTTGTAGCTTCAGTACTTGGCCTTCAGAATGGAGGAGGATGTGCGTTTGTGAGGTGCTGTCTGAGGAACTTTGCTGAATTTCAGCAGTGTATATTGTAGTTAATACACAGTAGGATGTCAGTGGTGTAGGGATTGGATGCTTGTGGCTATGGTGACAGTCATTAGGGCTACATTTTCCTGGATTGTATCAATCTTCTTTAGTGTTGCTGGAGCAGCACTAACCAGGCAAGTGGGGAGTATTCCATCCCACTCCTGACTTGTGCCTTCTGGATAGTAAATAGGCTTTGGGGAGTGAGGAGGGGATTTATGACCCTGAAGATCTCAAACATAATGTTAACATTAGTGACTGAAGTGACTGAGTGTGTAACATTCTGATATTTTACAGAAAAATCTTCCCATGGTTTTCCCTGGATTTCAGGTCCTAGTTTAATCATTGGCACCATTCTCGGCTTCATTGTCTTGATCTGCATTGTCCTGCTCACAGTTTTCCTTCATAAACAAAAGCTGTGTTTATCAGTAAAGGACTCCACTCAACGGTAAATCTCATTTCATCTTGGGCTTGATTCTGTCACTGCACAGTTTGTGTTTTCAATATTGGGACAATTGTTTTTAGTGAGTACTGATACTCCCACTGCAGCTTGCAGATCCATTGTAAATGGTGGATCGGTGACTGTTGAGACCATCCCAAACGTCCAGATGCCCAATCACTTCCAATTTGCTCCATCTCTGGTATCACACGCCCTCCAGTCCAGGCCACAGGCACCTACTCGTGACAGTCAGAAATCTTTGAATGGGTCAAGCATTAGACATCACCTGCAGGATCCCCAGTAGATACCGGATCATTATCCACCAAGCCCAGTGTTAGGGTCTGCCTTAGTGCTGGTGGCTCACTGGCAGCGCAGCACCTCCTGCTGGGAAGACCATGCGAGTACCAGACCACTCGAACCAGTATGCTCGCTGGCCTTTTGCTTCCACATCAACAGAAAACACAATTTCTCTGATAGTAGGAACTGCCGATGCTCCATTTCTGAAGAAGTGTCCAGACCCGAAACTTCAGCTTTCCTGCTCCTCTGATGCTGCTTGGCCTGCTGTATTCATCCAGCTCTACACCTTGTTATCTCACATTTCCCTGCCCTGTTCCCCCATTCTTTCAACACTCACATCTCTCTTCAATTGAATCCTGAATATTGACATTGATTCTACACCCGCCATTAATCTGTCATGGCTCACAGAGCCTCTCCGTCCTCTGGGTGAAGGGATTTCCGGAGATTATGGACTCGATCTTTTTTGTTGTGTTTTGTATCCATGATCCCTCATTCTTCACCCCCTCAATAGCTGTTTCATCTTGTTCATTGGCCCTTGAAAGGGTTTTGAGTCCATTGATCATAGCCCTGCAGTCTGGCTACTTACAAAGATACAAAGACATTCTGAAGTTTTTCTTTGTTTCTGTGTTTGCTTGTCCCGAGAAGCGTCCCACTGAGCCGGTGACTATGAGACCAGGAGAAACAGGGACAGGAGTTGGCCATTCGGCCCCTCAAGCCTGCTTTGCAATTCAATATGATCATGACTGATTCAACATTCCTCACATGCACTTTCCTGCCTTCTTCTGTAACCCGCGATTTCCCAATTGACCAAGAATCTATTGACCTTTGCCTTTAAAACTGAAGGGCTCTGCCCTATAGCTCTCTGTGGCAAGGAGGTCCAAGCGCTCACAATCCTTTGAGAGAAGAAATTCCTCCTCATCTCAGTCTTAAATTCATATTCCTTTTTTTCTGAGACTATGCCCTCTAACCCCCGACTCTCCCATGATCCTCTCCAAGTTTACCCCGTCAAGCCCCTTAAGAATCCTGTTTGTTTCAATGAGATCACAACTCATTCTTCTAAACTCTCATGAGTAGAGTCACAACTTGTTTAGCCTTTGTTCAAAAAACAATCCCTCTATACTGGGTGTCGTCCCAGTGAACCTTCTTTGAACTGCCTCTGTTAAATAATATCTTTTCATAAAGAGGGACCAAAACTGCTGTCAGCACTGCAGATGTGCAGTTCACTCTTTCACTCTTCACAGCTACATAACCTTGAAGAGGAGAGCCCTCTCAGTGCCTGGAGAGCTGATGGAATATTCATTCTGAGTAAAGGAGTCATAGGCCCACAGTATCTTAACTAACATTCAAAAGATAAAGAATACTGCTTCCTCCTGATGCTGTAATCGTTACCTTTGACTTTGTGAAGGCTGTTTGAATCTAGCAGTGAGCGTAAATCCAGCAGGAAGTAAAAGTATTTTCTGAGCATAGGGAGCCCAGCGGAACCCTGTATCGAGCTGAGTCTAGCTGCTGTTATCCATGACCCTCCAGCACAGGCTGCAGTATCCTATTACTGAGAGAGACACTCAAGCAGAATTGAAATGTTTCCGATTCACCATGAGCTCTGTGCTCTTGTGGCACCGATATCAGTCTCTGCTGTGTCTCCAAATGTGACAGTTACTTTCATATACATCAAGGGATGTGGGCATCAGTGGCTGGGCCCAGCAGTTATTATCCATCCCAAGTTGCCCTGGAGATGCTGCTGGTGAGCTACCTTCTTGAACCTCTGCAGTCCAGTGCACATGCTGTGTTTATTGAGTTGGGATGGAAAGAGTGAAGTTCTCGAATCATCAGCTCCTAATATGAGCTGCAGAACGGGGTCTCGATTGGGAAGAAGAGACTTGTGATTTCGCCTTGTCCCAAATACAAACCCCTTTCTTCCAGTGCTCCCTGCTGGGACATCCTTTCTGAACCTATGGGATAAGACAGATAAAAATGATTCAACCTGTAAATACTTCTCTAAATAATTGGTTTGTTGATGTTAAAACATGAGAGATTTACAGATTAATACAGTTTGAAACTTATGTAAATCAGAAGCTGAAGTCAGCTCACTTTCTGAAAGACAGAGGGTTAATCCTTCATCACTCTTCATCAAGGCACAGTGGCTCAGTTGTTAGCACTGCTGGCTCACAACGCCAGGGACCTGGGTTTGATTCCATCCTTTGGCGACTGTCTGTGTGGACCTTGCATGTTCTCCCTGTGTCTGCATAGGTTTCCTCCCACGGTCAAAAGATGTGCAGGCTAGGTGGATTGCCTGTAGTGTCTGGGGTTGGGATACTGTGAGGGTTGGTGTGGGCTCGCCAAAAGGTCCCTTTCCATTCTGTCAGGATTCTATGACTCTCACTATTCAGCTTGTTCTGTTGTGGACAAGTTGCTGGGAAATGATTGGGTTCATTGTTATTTTTAAGTCGACCTGTTCTGACGCACCCTCTGGGGCAGCTGGGACTTGAATCCAGACAGTCATTGTTTTCGTCTTTAAGCTGGGCTTAAAAGATCGTGGTGAAAGTTGTAAAATCCATGAACACTGAGAGTGTGAAAAACTACAGTATTGTTGTTATATGGTAAATGTGCAATATGTCTAATGTGTGGCATTTATTTAGGAGCCCTGTTGAAGATCAGGATGCTGTGTATGCAACAGTAAATGGTAAGCAAATTAATTCAATCATTATTACAATATTTGGCAGAAGTTACTCTCTGTTCCAAATATCCATTTAAGCCTGTTAGATTCATGTTGTAATTAATAAGCTAGTGGTTAGAGCATGTCATTTGTCTGATTAACACAATTTATATTCACATATATTCATAGGAGATATATTCACAGGAGACTGCAATGGAACTTACGTATACAACACAACAGAGAGAAAGCAAAACATGTTATGTATATATATTTATTACAGTGAGAAGAACCTTAACACTCTCATTAAAACAATGTTTTATCCACATTCCCATCACTCTCCATCACAGAGACAAAAGTCTACAGAAATTATACTCCACTCTAAATCTTTCATTTTTCCAATGAACTGACTCCTGCTCATTTCTTTGTTTTGAACTGTCAAAACAATTCCATGACTTTTCTTTGAATCCAGTTGCATGAAGCTATCCCTGTTCTAATGGCTAAGCTTTTTTCAATTTGAGCAACCTGAAGATTCCTGTCTCAAATTTGCCCTGCTTGGAAAATTTCGCAAACATTGCTGCTGTGGTGGCTGGATTCCACTCCACTGAAAATTCCAGGTGGGAAAGAAACTCAAACTTCATTCTGAATTCAACTCTTGATTATTTTCAACTTAACCATATTAGATCTTTGAAATTGCGGTGCTCTCTCTGTGATCAGTTTGCCTGGTTGACGCGATGGACGTTACAATAGAGAGGAGTGCCCAGAATTCACATTCCGCTAAACCAGACCAAAGTGACTCTGGCATTTTCCCCTCACTATCCTTCCCAGTTTAAAGAGCTCAATTGTGACATGGCTCCATTCTAAAGAGGTATAATTGTATTTTCTTTCAGATCGAACACAGAGCAGTGAGCAAGCAGCAGTTCCTCCTGTTGTGGTAAGGAAATGGGACACGGCTGTTGGTTTTTGCTCCATTTCTAACACAAGGGCTTTGAGAAACAGGAGCCACATCCAGGAGGAACTTCAGTATCACCAGAATAAGTACAAAGCATAAATTGTAACAAACAGAAAGTCTCTGTTCCACAACAGGCTCTGAATGAAAATAATCAAAGAGAAATCGATCATTTCCTTCTTTTGAATCTTGCAACAAGTTGCATGGACAGAAATGTCCCCAGACTTCCAGTGCCTGGGAAATGCACCTACACTTTGTGGGATTGTGATCATAGACAGAATGCCCTGGGGTCTACGTTCCTCCTAATAGCTTCTTCAGTTCAGGGGATCCTCCGAGGGCTGCGATTAAGAAGGGAGAATGAACCACAACCTGCTCCTGATTATGACAATATGGCTGCAGTTCAATCTCAGCTTCCAACTTCCTTCACTATCCCCAATGTTCTTCATTCCCTCAGTATCCAAGCAATTCCTTTCTGGTGTCTTTGAAACCCACAACAAGCCCTGGATAACAAGCATGGGGCTGGATGAACACAGCAGGTCAAGCAGCATCATAGGAGCAGGAAAATTTGACGTTTCGGGCCTAGACCCTTCATCAGAAATGGGGGAGGGGAAGAGGGTTCTGAAATAAATAGGGAGAGAAGGGGAGGCGGATAGAGGATGGGTAGAGGAGAGGATAGGTGGAGAGGAGGCAGACAAGTCGAAGAGGTGGGGATGGAGCCAGTAAAGGTGAGTGTAGGTAGGGGGGTAGGGAGGAGATAGGTCAGTCCAGGGAGGACGGACAGGTCAAGGGGGCGGGATGATGTTAGTAGATAGGAGATGGGGGTGTGGCTTGAGGTGGAAGGAGGGGATAGGTGAGAGGAAAAACAGGTTAGGGAGGTGGAGATGAGCTGGGCTGGTTTTGGGATGTGGTTGGGGGAGGGGAGATTTTGAAGCTTGTGAAATCCACATTGATGCCATTGGGCTGCAGGGTTCCCAGGCTGAATATGATTTGCTGTTCCTGCAGCCTTCGGGTGGCATCACTGTGGCATTGCAGGAGGCCCAGGATGGACATGTCATCTGAAGAATGGGAGGGGGAGTTGAAATGGTTCGCGACTGGGAGGTGCAGTTGTTTGTTGCGAACTGAGCGCAGGTGTTCTGCAAAGCGGTCCCCAAGCCTCCGCTTGGTTTCCCCGATGTAGAGGAAGCCACAACGGGTACAGCGGATACAGTATACCACATTGGCAGATGTGCAGGTGAACATCTGCCTGATGTGGAAAGTCTTCTTGGGGCCTGGGATTGGGGTGAGGGAGGAGGTGTGGGGGCAGGTGTAGCACTTCCTGCGGTTACATGGAAAAGTGCCGGGTGTGGTGGGGCTGGAGGGGAGTGCGGAGCGGACAAGGGAGTCGCGGAGGGAGTGGTCCCTCCGGAAGGCAGATAAGGGTGGGGAGGGAAAAATGTCTTTGGTGGTGGGGTCTGATTGCAGATGGCGGAAGTGTTGGAGGATGATGCGTTGGATCCGGAGGTTGGTGGGGTGGTATGTGAGGACGAGGGGGATTCTTTTTTGGTTATTATTGCGGGGACGGGGCGTGAGGGATGTGTTTCGGGAAATGCGGGAGACACGGTTGAAGGCGTTCTCGACCACTGTGGGGGGGAAGTTGCGGTCCTTGAAGAATGAGGACATTTGAGATGTACGGGAGTGGAATGTCTCATCCTGGGAGCAGATGCGGCGGAGGCGAAGGAATTGGGAATAGGGGATGGCATTTTTGCAGGAAGGTGGGTGGGAGGAGGTGTATTCTAGGTAGCTGTGGGAGTCAGTGGGCTTGAAATGGACATTGGTTAGGAAGATTCAATCTTTGTTCTGCTCCAAATAAGCCGACTGCAGTTGGGGAGAGAGGAGCTTGGCTTCATTGACCTCAGCACCCAAGATTAAGAAGAGGGAATGAGTCAGAGTTGCAGCTTTTCCCTGGTGAATCATGATCCAGACAGCCTTCGATACCAGGCAGGGGTCAGTAGGGACTCTCTTGCTGTTCAATCAGATGGATGGTGTTTCAAGTCTCAGTCCACAGATTTGAGCACAGATTTTGGGCTGAATGTCCAGTGCAGTACTGAGAGAGTGCTGCTCTGTAAAAGCTGACACTCTTTTGGATGAAGAGTTAAATCTGAATCCTCTCTGTTGCCTTGGATGGATGTAACACATGCCAGGGCATTACTTTGGCAGAGAGCAGAGAGATTCTACTGAACTCTGAGTGATGTGTGTCTCTTCCCCAACAATCATCAGAACGGAGCATCTGCTCAGTGCTGCTGCTGGGATCTTGCTGTGTACAAATTAGCAACTCCTGGTGTTTCTGAGAAAAATAATGAGTGATGTTTCTCTTCGATTCCAGCTGGCTGAAGGCGAATGTCATTATGCTGAGCTTCACTTTCGCCAACAAGGAACCAGCCGGCCGACAGTGACAGCTGCTGAAAGTAACTCGGAGTACGCAGTTGTAAAACGGGCAAGAAACTGAAGTTCGACAAGACCCTTTTCGTCTGCAGCAAAGAGCAGTCAAGAGCAACTCACTTGAACAGAACCATCTCAGCTTCTTCTTCGCATTCACCCAGATTCAGGCTTCATCACCAACAACTGTCCGGTTTCCATATATTCCCAGACCCCGAGATTACTGGGCACTCAGACCCTTCCAGGCCCTGAAATTACTGGGCACTCAGACTCTCCCAGATCCTGAGATTACTGGGTACTCAGACAGTGCAGCAGCTCAGCATGGAGGTATAAGGTGCAGACTGTCACTGAGATTATTTGGATCACACTGCCCTTTGCTGCTACCTCTAGCATTATGCAGATCAACAGCAGGGTCATTGTGGGAACTGCTTGAATTGCGAGCTTCCTCCAGGCCCCAGCCCATCCTGATTCGGAATTTCAGCCTTTCCTTCGTAAGCACTGGGTCTGGTTATAGGAATTCCTCAGTAAAAAACCAGCACTGGGTCAATGGACAGAGCTAAGCTTGACCAGGATGAAGGGAATGGGGGTAGTTTACTGATTTGGATAGAGAACATCTGAACAGACAGGAAACAAAGAGTAGAAATGAATGAGGCCTTTTTCTGAAAGGCAGCCAGTGACTAGTCAGAAACCGTAGGGATCAGTGCTAGGACCCCAGCTATTTACAGTATCAATTAATGATTTAGATGACGGAACTGAATGTAATATTCTGAGTTTGCAGATGACTCAAAGCTGGATGGGAAGGTGAGCTGTGAGGAGGATGCAGAGATGCTTCAATGTGAATTGGACAAGTTGATTGAGTGGGGAAATGCATGGCAAATGTAGGATAATGTGGATAAATATGAGGTTATCCACTTTGCTACAAAAACAGGAAGGCAGATTATTATCTGAAGAGTGATACGTTGGGGAAAGGGATGGTGCAATGCGACCTGGGTGTTCTTGTAAACCAGTCACTGGAAGGAAAAGAGAGGGCAGTGGATGTTATCTATATGGACTTTAGTGAGTCCTTTGACAAGTTCGCACATGGCAGGCTAGTCATGAAAGTTAGGTTCCATGGGATCCAGGGAGAGCTAGCTAATTGGATTCAAAATTGGCTCGATTGTAGGAAGCAGAGGTTGATGGTTGAAGGTTGTTTCTTGGATTGGAGGCCTGTGAGTAGTGATGTGCTACAGGGACCGGTGCTTGGACCTTTGTTATTTGTTATCTAGATAAATGATCCAGATGTGAATGCACAAGGCATGGTTAGTAAGTTTGCAGATGATACAAAATTAGGAGGTATAGTTGATAGCAAAGAAGGTTATTAAACATTACAGCGAGATCTTGATCAAATGGAGAAGTGGCCTGAGGATTGGCAAATGCAGTTCAATACAGATAAGTGTGAGGTGTTGCATTTAGGAAAGCCAAACCAAGGTAGGACTTCTACAGTAAGTGGTAAGTTCCTGAGGAGTGTTGTGGAACAGAGGGACCTAGGAGTACAAGTACATAGTTCGTTGAAAACGGCATCACAGGTAGACAGGGTGGTGAAGAAGGCATTTAGCATGCTGGCCTTCATCCATGGAGGAATTGAGTATAGGAGTTGGGACATTATGTTACAGTTGTATTTGGTGAGGCCACACTTTGGAGAATTGTATGCAGTTTTGGTCACCCTGTTATAGGAAACACAGTTAAACTGGAAGGTGTGCAAAGAAGATTTATGAGGATGTTGCCAGGACTAGTAGGCCTGAATAATAGGCAGAGGTTGGCCAGGATAGAACTTTATTCCTTGGAATGCAGGAGAACAACGAGTGACCTTATTGGGGTAAATAAAATCATGAGGCATGTCGATAAGATGAATGCATACAGTCTTTTTCCCAGGGATGAGGAATTGAAAACTAGAGTACACAGGTTTAAGGTGAGAGAGGATAGATTAAGAAGGACCTGAGGGGTAACTTCTTCATCAGAGAGTGATGCGTATATGGAATGGACTGCCGGATAAAGTGGTTGAGACAGGTACAGTAGCAACATTTAAAGCACATTTGGATAGATACATGGATGAAAAGTGTTCAGAGGGGTATGGACCAAATGCGGACAATTGAACCTAGCTGAGTGGGCACCATGGTCAGCATGGACCAGTTTGGGCCGAAGGGCCTGTTTCCATGCTGTATTACTCTATGACTCAGCGACTGTATGGCTACTCTGTTCTGAGGAGGGATATTACTGGCTGGATTTTCCAAATGAGGCTTGGTGAGATTCATTTCAGGAGAGACGCTAATTATTTACTCTGGGCAAGTTCCTCACAATCAGTGACTTAAACATCGAGAACTCACAAGTTTGCTTCAACCCTGTAAATGTTCAAATATTTATTTAAAAATCACTGGGCCAAAACCCCTCCTCTTTATAACAACAACTGGAATTTTTATAGCAGTGTGTACTCAGTAAAATGATGGCAAAATTTTTCTCAAGTGAGGAAATGAACAAATTTTATCACCAATTGAGGAATGCAACTTCAAGATAAAAAACCCAAAAATCTGATCAAAAAACAGAAATTGCTGGAGAAACTCAACAGATCTGGCAGCATCTGCAGAGAGGAACAGAATTAATGTTTCCCAGACCAGTGTGACTCTGTTTCAGAAATTAAATGGTTAGGTCTGAAGCAGAGTCTGAAAGGGTAGGTGACGATGGAGAAATGGGATGGGTTGGGAGGCAGTGGGCAGTGAGAGCAGATCAGGTGAGGGGGCAGTGGGCGGTGAGAGTGGAAATGATGAGGGGGCAGTGGGCGGTGAGAGTGGGGCTGGTAAGGGGACAGTAGGCGGTGAGAGCGGGGCCGGTGAGGGGGCAGTAGGTGGTGAGAGCTTGGCCGGTGAGTTGCCAGTGGGCGGTGAGAGCGGGAACGGTGAGGGGGCGTTGGGCGGTGAGAGCGGGGCCGGTGAGGGGGCAGTAGGCGGTGATAGTGGGGCAGGTGAGGGGGCGGTAGGCGGGGAGAGCGGAATGGTGAGGGGGCAGCAGTGTGCCGTGTGAGGGGGGTTGGTGAGGGGGGAGTGGGTGGTGAGAGTGGGGCTGGTGGGGGGGCAGCTGTCAGCGGTGAGTGCTGGATGGTGAGGCGGTGACGGCGGTGAGAGCGGGGCTGGTGAGGTGGTGAGAGCGGGGCTGGTGATGGCGGCGAGAGCGGGGTTGGTGAGGTGATGACGGCGGTGAGAGTGGGTCCGACGAGGTGGTGATGGCGGTGAGAGTGGGCCTTTCACATGGCGGCATTGATGGCCTCTTGGGTGTCTTAGCGATTGGAGCGGCCCCTGCACCATTGTGGAGCTGTGACTCTGAGAATCTGAGATCTGGAGTTTTCTTTTTCTCTTGCTTACCTTTTGGCTCTGTTAAAACATTTAATTCTTGTTTTTGTAACCATGTGGGTGCCAGTGCTTGGCAACTTTGTGCACTTTTCACTGTACTTAGGTATTCGTATACTTAGTACATGTGACAAAACGATCGATCTAAATCTAAATGAAATTTCAATGAGCAGCTTGTGGGTTTGTGTTATATCACAGGGTGGGACTTGATCCTGGACCTTGTGGTCTCCAGTTAGGGACATTGCCAGTGAGCCACAGCACCCTGATCCGGACATTGTTTACATGTCTCAAGGGCAGCAGCTTCTCTCAAACAAGTGACTCAAACCATTGGTCATTTCAGTTGCTGTTTGTTACAAAGCGTTGTTGATAACACATGAATACACAGTGAGCTACGGTGATGTTGGGGGTGAAAACTTTGTCACGTCAAACGTGCACGAGCTGGCAGCAGCTCCTGGCAATACTTTTGAATTAATTAGCTCGATAACAGAGACCCACAGTTTAATGGTCAGATAAATAGATTTTTAATCAGCAAGTTGTTATGTCAGTGAAATCAAGCACAGATTAAAATACCCGGATTAAAAATACCACAGATTAAAATACACAGAATAAAATTTGGGGCAGCACGGTGGCACAGTGGTTAGCACTGCTGCCTCACAGCACCAGGGGCCCGGGTCCGATTCCAGCCCCGGGCAACTGTCTGTGTGGAGTTTGCACATTCTCCCCGTGTCTGCGTGGGTTTCCTCCAGCAGTCCAAAGATGTGCAGGCTAGTTGGATTGGCCATGTTAAACTGCCCATAGTGTTCAGGGATATGTAGATTAGGTGGGTTATAGTGGGGTGGGTCTGGGTGGGATGCTCTGAGGATCAGTGTGGACTTGTTGGGCTGAAGGGCCTGTTTCCACACTGTAGGGATTCTATGATCTGTGATAAAACCAGCAGAACTGACTGTCAAAAGTAATTGACAAAGATATAAACAAGAAGAAAATAGGCCCAAACCACAGGCAGCAACTGTTGTTCTCTGTTGTCGATGATGTCATTTGCCAGCCTCTATCTGCAACATTTGAACCCCATATTCGGTCAAAATGTAGAAGCTGATGTGCAGATTGGCTCAAACCTGATTAAACAACAACTTGAAGTTTTATAGTGTCTTTCACACTCCACGCAACTTCAAGCTCAGCAGATACGGGAACAACTATGAGAAGGGGGTCAGTCAATGCAGGACTGAGGGTGTTATACTTAAATTCACGCAGTATCTGAAACAAAGTAAATGAGCTTATAGCACAGATTGAAATTGGCAGGTACAATGGTGTGGCTGTCACAGAGATGTGGCTACGAGGGGATCAGGGCTGGGAACTGGTTATCCAAGGATATACGTCCAATCAAAAGGACACGCTGCTGGGCCACAGGGATAGGGTTAACTTGTTCATAAGAAATGAAATTAAATCAATAGTACAAAGTGATATAGAGTCAGAGGGTGTAGAATCTATGGGGGACGAGTTGAGGAATTGTAAAAGTAAAAAGATCCTGATGGGGGTTATGTACAGGCTTCCTAGCAGTAATCAGAATGAGGGAAGAAAATAAATCAGGAGATAGAAAAAGCATGTAAGAAAGGCACCATTACAATTATCATGGGAGTGTTCAATATGCAGGTGGACATGGAAAATTGGGTTGGTAGTTGATCTCAAAAAAAAAGGAATTTCTGGAATATCTATGAGATGGATGGCTGGAGAAGTTGTAATGGGGAACACAGACATGATTTGAATTGATTTGATTTACTCTTGTCATACATACCGAGATACAGTGAAAAGTATTGTTTTGCGTGCTATCGAGGCAATCACACCTTACATAAGCACATCATGATCATAGAACAGAATGCAGAATATGGTGTAGATAACACAGTGTGGAGCTGGAGAAAACTTGAAGAAGGGTCCTGACCTAAAACGTCAGCTTTCCTGCTCCTCTGATGCTGCCTGGCCTGCTATGTTCCTCCAGCTCCACACTATTATCTATAACTCCAGCATCGGCAGTTCTTACTATCGCAGAATATAGTGTTATGGCTACAGAGAAGGTGCAGAGAAAGATGAACTCTAATATATGAGGTCCATTCGAAAGTCTGATAACAGCAAGGAAGAAGGAGTTCTTGAATCTGTTGGTACGTGTTTACAAATTTTTATGTATCTGCCCGATGGAAGCAGGTTGAAGAGAGTATAACCATGGTGGGAGGGGCCCTGATTATGATGGCTGCTTTCTCGAGGTAGTGGGAAGTGTAGACGGAGTCAAATGAAGGAAGGCTGTTTCTGATGATAGACTGGGCTGTGTTGACAAGTCTCTGCACTTTCTTGTGGTCTTGGGCAGGGAAGTTGCCATACCAAACTGTGATGCATCTGGATAGGATGCTTTCTACAGTGCTTCTAAAAATTTGGTAAGAGTCACGGGCATGCTGAATTTGCTTTGCCTTGAGAAATTAGAGACATCAGCATGTTTTCTTGACTGTAAGGTCAACTTGGGCGGACTAGGACGGATTGTTCATGATATTTACTCTGAGGAACTTGGAGCTCTCAACCATGTCCACTTCAGCTTTATTGATACAGATAGGGGCGTGTTCTCCACTCTGTTTCCTGAAGTCAATGACCAGCTCATTCATTATGCTGATGTGAGGGAGAAATTGTTGTCTTTACAGCACGCTACCAAGCCCTCTATCTCTTTCCTGTACTCTGTCTCGTTGTTGTTTAAGATCCAAACAACTATGGTGGTGTCATCAGCAAACTTGTAAATGGAGTTGGAGCAGAAATTGGGTACATAATAATGGTTGTATAAGGATTACATTAGGGTCTGAGTACACAGCCTTGTGGGGTATCAGTGTTGAGGATTATTGTGGAGAAGGTGTTGCTTATCCTTGCTGATTGCAATCTCTGGGTCAGGAAGTCAAGGATCCAGTTGCAGAGGTGGGGATCAGTGTCCTCGGTCTCAGAGTTTGGAGATGAATTTGGTTGGAATTTTGATGTTGAAGGCTGAAGACAATAAAGAGAAGTCTTGTTGTTCACATATTCCAGGAACAAATGTAGGGCCAGGGATATGGGTCTGCTGTGGCCGTTTTGTGACAGTAGCTGAATTGTAGTGGATCAAAGCAGTCTGGGAGGATGGAGCTGATGTGTGCTATTACTGACCTCTCAAGGCAATTCATAACGATGGATGTCAGATCCACCGGGCGGTAGACAATAAGGCACACTGTATGATATGTTTCCTTGGCACTGGGATGAAAGTGGTCTTCTTGAAGCAGTTTGGAACCACACAGCAGAGTAAGGAGAAGTTAAAGATGTCAGCGAACACTCCTGCCAGATAGTCCATGCAGGATCTGAGTGCATGACCAGGGGTTCCATCTGGGCCAGTCACTACCCATGGGCTCACCCTCTGGAAGGCCAATCTGACATCTGCAGCTATGACTGTGGTTACAGGTGTACTCAAAGCTGTCAGGGCAGGTTTTTGCTGACCCTCTATTCAAAATGAGCATAGAATGCATTGAGCTGGCTGGGGAGGGATGCATATTGTTTCATAGAATCCCTACAGTGTGGAAACAGGCCCTTTGGCCCAACAAGTCCACAGTGAACCTCAGAGCATCCCACCCAGACCCATCCCCCTGTAACCCACCTACCTACACATCCCTGAACACTACAGGCAATTTTAGCATAGCCAATTCACCTAACCAGCACATCTTTGGACTGTGGGAGGAAACCGGAGCACCCCGAGGAAACCCACTCAGGCACAGGGGGAATGTGCAAACTCCACACAGACAGTCGCCTGAGGGTGGAATCGAACCTGGGTGCTGGGCACCGTGAGGCAGCAGTGCTAATCACTGAGCCATCGATTCTACTCGGCTTTGCTTTGTAGCCCATTATTACGTGTAAACCTTACCACACTCAATGTGTGTTTCTATGGTTCATTTGTGACTGTAGTTTAGTCTGGTACTGTCCCTTGGCATCCTCATGACTTCACAAAGGTCAGATCTAGATTTCCTGCAAAGGTCAGGGTAACCCAACTTGAATGCCTCAGATCTGGACTCTTGGAGGGAGTGGATCTCTTGGTTCATCCATGGTTTCCGGTTGGGGAACACTTTCATTAACCTCTTTGTCATGCAGTCCTCTGCGCACTTACTGATGATATCAGTGACGTGGTGGCAGACTCATTTAGGTTGGCTGCTGATTCTTAAATGTGGACCAGTCCACTGACTCCAAGCAATCACGTAGGAGCTCGTCTGTTCCCTCAGACTGGCTCTGTCTGACTTTCTGTACCGAATCCTCACGTTTAAGTTTTTGCTGAAGCAGCACAGCAGTATCATCTGATCTTCCAAAATGTGGAAAATGGTAGAGACATTGATTAGGTAATTTGCATCAGTTTTCACGGTGGGAGACACCAGCAGCAGTTCACAACTTCAAGAGAGTCAAGATGGCAAAGAAAGGACACTCAGAGATGGCAAGAACTGCAGATACTGGAGTCAGTGATAATACAGTGTGGAGCTGGAAGATCACAGCAGGCCAGGCAGCATCAGAGGAGCAGGAAAGTTGACGTTTCACGTCAGGACCCTTTTTCAAAAATAATTTCTGAAGAAATTTCTCGACATTCTGCACCAATATACAACCTCCAACACCTAGGGTTGTCTTAAAATTTTGTGAGCTCCCTTGTCGAACACCTTGTGGAAGCTCAAAAACAACACATTTACAGGTTGCCCTCTATCCACGCTGGTCAAGAGTCCTTCATAAAACTCCCATGAATTAGTCAGACAGGATTTCCCTGTCATGAAGCTACACTGACTCTGCTTGATTAGATTACGGTTTTCTAAATACGTGCTTTTCCAACAATAGATGTAAGGCAAATTAACCTATAGTTACCCACCTTTTATTCTAGACTCATGGATTCATAGAGTCATACAGCACAGAAACAGACCCTTTGGTCCAATTCATTTATGCTGACCAGGTATCCCTAAACTGAACTAATCCTGTTTGCCTGTGTTTGGCCCATATCCTTTTGAGCCTTTCCTATTCATGGGCACGTCTAAAAGTCTTTTAAAAGACATAATTGTACTGGCCTCTAGAACTTCTTCTGGCAGTTTGTTCCACACAGGTAGTTCTGTTTTTTTTCCCTTTATTCATTCACAGGATGAGGACATTGCTTTTTGGCAGCATTTATTGCCCATTCTAGTTGCCCAGAGGGCAGTGAAGAGTCAACCACATTGATGTGGGTCTGGAGTCACATGCAGGCCAGACCAGGTAAGGATGACAGTTTCCTTTCCTAAAGGACATTTGTGAACCAGATGGGTTTTCCCCAGCAATCGGCAAGGAATTCATGGTTATTACTAGAATTCCTAATTCTAGGTTTTTTTTTAATGATTTTAAATTCCACCATCTGTCATGGCAGGATTGCGAACCCAGAATGTTATCATGGTCTCTGAATTCACAGTCCAGCCATAATACCACTAGGCCGTTGCCTCCACTCTGGTATAATGCGATAGTTGTGTTCCTGTGTGACCGTGCACTATGGACAATAGAAAATCGTGCTATAGAAAATTGCTATAGTTGTTGGGCAGAAAGCTCACATTATCCAAACAGTGTTCACTAATTTGAGAATTGCATTAGAGCCAATTCATGTTGAAAAGACATGCATAATAGCAGAACTACATGTACACGCAACATCCCCTGTGTAAAGAATTTGCCCCTCAGCTCCCTTTTCAATTTTTCCTGTCTCAGCTCAAACTATGCCCTCTAATTTTGGATTCCCCTACCCTGGGGAAAAGACCTTGGCCATTCACCTTATGTGTGCCCCTCATGATTTCATGCAACTGTAAAGTCACGCTTCAGCCTCTTACATTCCAGGGAAAAACTCCCTAACCTATCCAGTCTCTCCTTTTAACTCAAACCCTGTCGTCCCGCCAGCATCCTTGTAAATATTTCCTGTACCCTTTCCTGTTTAACAAAATCTTTCCAATCACACGGTGATCAGAATTGTATGCAGTATTTTAAAAGGAAGGATAGGGGCTTGTCCTGATTGGAGTTTGAGATGAAAAGAAAATTTGAAACATCTCACTTTCTTTGGGCTTTCACAGGGTGAATACAGAGAGGAGGTTGTTTCCCCTTGTGGGAGAGTCTGAGACCAGAGGCTAAAATCTCAGAGGAATGGGTCGTTTCTTTAAATCAGTTGTGGGAGTTGGACATCGGTGGTCGGCCAGCATTCATTGCCTGTCCTGAACTGCCCTTGAACTGAGTGGCTTGCTGGGCTATTTCAGAGGGCAGGTGGGAGTCAACTCTATTTCTGTGAATCTGTAGTCACATGTAGGCCAGACCAGGTGAGGATGGCAGATTTCCTTCCCTGAAAGGCATTAGTTAGCCAGGTGAATTTTTCCCAACAATTGACAATGTTTTCATGATCATCATTAGATTCTGAATTTCAGATTTTTTTTTCTAAATTGTGTTCAGATTCCACCATCTGCCCTGGCAGGATTCATACCCGGGACCTCAGAATATTAGCTGAGTTTCTGGATTGATAGTCTCATGATAGTATCAATAGCCACCACCTTTCTGATTTAAGATGAGGATAAGGAGATATTTCTTCTCTCAGAGGAAGTGAATCTGTGAAATTCTTTACTGTAGAGGGCTGTCAAAGCCTACTCATGAAGTAGAAACACAGAAACATAGAAGACAGGAGCAGGAGGAGGCCATTCGGCCTTTAAGCCTTCTCCACCATTCTTCACGATCATGGCTGTTCATCCCACTCAATAGCCCAATCCCGCTTTCTCCCCATAACCTTTGATTCCATTTGCCCTAAGTGCTATATCTTGTTGCCTTTTGAATACATTCAATGTTTTGGCATCAACTACCTCAGGTTGTGGTGAATTTCACAGGCTCACCACTCCTTCGGCAAAGAAATGTCTCCTCATCTCCATCCTAAATCGTCCACTCCAAATCCTCACAGTGTAACCTCTGGTTCTGGACACACCCACCATCGGGAATATCCTCTCTGCATCTACCTTGTCTAGTCCTGTTAGAATTTTATAAGTGCCTATGATATCCCCCCTTATTTGTCTGAACTCCAGCAAAAACAATCCCAACATAGTCAATCTGTCTTCATATGTCAGACACGTTAACCCCGGAATCAGCCTGGTAAACCTTCATTGCACTCCCTCAAGAGCTCCTCTGAAAAAGAGACCAAAACTGCACACAATATTCCAGGCGTGGTCTCACCAAGGCCCTGTATAACTGCAACAACACATCCCTGTTCCTGTACTCAAAACCTCTTGCAAAGAAGGCCTGCTGTACCTGCATACTCACCTTCAGTGATTCATACATGAGGATGCCCAGGTCCCACTGCACACTCCCTTCTCCCAATTTACAGCCATTCAGATAGTAATCTGCCTTCTTGTTTTTGGTTCCAAAGTGAATAACCTCATCTTTATCCAAATGACACTGCATCTGCTATTATTTGCCCACTCACCCAACCTGTCGAGATCATGCTGAAGGATCTCTGCATCCTTGTCACAGATCACCCTCCCACCCAACTTGGTATCATCTGCAAACTTGAAGATGTTACATTTTGTACCCTCATCCAAATCATGAATATATATTGAGAATAGTAGGGGTCCCAGCACCGATCCCTGTGGCACCCCACCAGTTACTGCCTGCCAATTTGAAAAGGACCCATTAATTCCTACAGTGTGAAGCTGAAGGAGCACAGCTGGTCAGGCAACATCAGAGGAGCAGGAAAGCTGACGTTTCTTCACAAAATGAAGAAGGGTCCCGACCCGAAATGTCAGCTTTCCTGCTCCTCTGATGTTGCCTGGCCAGCTATGTTCCTTCAGCTCCACAGTGTTATCTCTGACTCCAGCATCGGTAGTTCTTACTATCTCATTAATTCCGACTCTTTGTTTCGTCTCTGCCAGCCAGTTTCCTATCCATCTCAATACCCTTTCCCCAATCCCATTCGCTTTAATCTTGCATATTAACCTCTTATGTGGGACTTTGTCAAATGCTTTCTGAAAGTCCAATACACGACATTGTTTGGATTCCCCCTTGTCAATTCTACTAGTTACATCTTCATAGAATTCCAACAGATTTGTCAAGCATGATTTCCCCTTCATAAATCCATGCTGACTCTGTTTGATCCAGCCACTGCTTTATAAATGCTCTGCTATAAAATCCTTGACAATGAATTTAAGAATTTTCCCCACTGCTGATGTTAGGCTCACCAGTGTATAATTCGCTATTTTTCTCTACCTCCCATTTTGAATATTGGAGAGACAGTACCTACCCTCCAATCCGCAGGGACTCTTCCAGAGTCTATAGAATTCTGGAATATGACCACCAATGCATCCACTATTTCTAGAGCTACTTCCTTAAATACTCTAGGATATAGATTATCAGGCCTTGAAGATTTATTGACCTTCAATTCCAACAATTTTCCCAGCACCATTTCTCTACTAATATTGATCACCCTCAGCTTTTCCCTCACACTAAATTTTGCATCCTCAAACAATCTGCTTTATGTTTTGTGCCCTCTTTTGTGAAGACAGACCAAAGTATGCATTCACTTCCATGGCCATTTCTTTGTTCCCTATTATACACTCCCCAATCTATCAAGGCCAACTCATACCTCATGTCCTTGTAGTTTCCCCATATTAAGGTTCAGCATCCTAGTCTCTGAATCAACAACCTCACTCTCCATCTTGATAAAAAATTTTATCGTGTTATGGTTGCTCTTCCCCACAGGGTCACGCACAGCTGGATTGGCAATGATTCTCTTCTCATTACACAGTACCCAGTCTAAGATGGCCTGCTCTGTAGTTGGTTTCTCCACATATTGGTCAAGAAATCCATTCAGTATACATTCCAGGAATTTCTCCTTGACGGCATTGTGGCTAATTTGAATGATTATATTTCAGTTTGAGAGAGAGTGATTTTAAATCAGTAATGAACTCAATGGCTATGGGGAAAAGGCAGGAAAGTGGAGATGGGGATTATCAAAGCCGATTTGATATCATTGAATGGTGGACCAGGCATAATAGTCCTTCTATGTCTTTGGTTTTAATGTCCAATTGAGACATTTAACACAGGGGTATTGGATAGTTATTTGAACAGAAACAACATGCAGGATGTAGGGGAAAAGGCAAACAATTGTACAAAGTAAAAGTGCTCAGAGAGCCAGTGCAAACACAATGGACCCAATGGCTTCCTTCTTCATCAGATCATTTCTGTGATTGTGGGAACAGGGAGATTCCACTTTGTGCAGCAAATGGTGCTTACACTTTTCTGTCTCCTGGGTTCAGTTTGCAGCTGTTGTTCAGAAAGACAACCCCCATCTCAGCCTAAATGCCAAAATCACATTTCCTGCAGGCAATCTCTCTCTTTGGTCTGTAAATGGTGAAATCCCTGGTTTGTTCCACATTATTCTCTGTCCATTAAACAGCTGGGAAATGGTGGAAGCACAGTGTGACACTACTGCCTCAATGAGTCCGAGGGGGCAGCTTGGCTCAGTTGGTCACTCTCTCACATGGAGGGCAGGAAGCTGTGTCTGTCAAAACTATTTCAGGAGCGTGATTCAAAGCTGAGGTTCTGGTGGACCAGGCAGATGTCACAGAGCAGTTTCAGATGAGCTACATTGTGTGAGAGGGGCTGGTACAATGGCTATGGGGAAAAGGCAGGAAAGTGGAGATGGAGATTATCAAAGCCGATCTGATATCATTGGATGGTGGACCAGACACAGTAGTGCAAATAACTGACGAGTGTGGCACCATGGCAACAGATCACCTGGCAGGAGTGGCTACAAGCAGCAGCAACAGAGAGAAGATTGCACTCTGCCATTGTTTCTGTCCTCTGTTGCGTGGAGTGCTCAGTTGTCCAATTCGAAGATTTAAAGATCACAAAGCACAATTTGAAAAAGAACTAGAGATACTCTCAGTCTCCTGGTTATCAACATCCCTCCTTCAATTAACACCATCACATAAAACATGAATTGTCATTCAGCATATTGATCTTTGGAAATTTTCCCAGTTTGGAACAGACCCAGGGTTCAGAGCTGTCACAGATACAGAACTTCAAACTGATTTGTGAAATCCTGGAGATGTTTTAGTGGAACAAATGAAATATTATTGATTATAGAGAATTGATGTGAATGCCGGCATGGATCCATTGGTGAAACTCATTCTGAATCACAAAGTTGTAAATTCACCAATTTTGTAAAAGCAGGAGGTTGTCTTTTAAATTCACCCCAAAGAGACCCAATGAGCGCGCAGGCTAATTCAATCCACCCCAAATACACACCTTAATGTGCAGCCTGTCCCTCAATCCCAATCTCCCATTCAATGAATGACAGAAAAGGATGGGAGGAACATTCTGTTTTCTGGTCTGTGTTCCCAGCCTGTGGAGTTTTGTGTCAGCTGCACCAAACAATCTTCAGACAGTAATAAATTTTCCATGTGATACTCTCCTCTGGTTCTGAATGTTCAAATATATAGAATTCACACAAACTCCACGCAGCACAAACCATGGAAAGGTCTTTATAACAAGTTAAACTTCTCCATAGGAAACACTAACCCAAAGCAACACAGAGGGACAGGGTCACAGCAGTGCTCCACTGATCATTTCAATAGAGCGACAACCCTGCTCATTCACACAGTGTATTGTACGTTCAGTTAATAGATTGAAACATAAAGTGTCCCAGCCAACTACAGCTGCTTTAATGTCTCATTTCTCAGGAGTGAAAGAAATTACAGTGTCAATAAAGAGGAAGTTCAGCACAGTTCTCCAGTTTCCGATTGGGGGGTGCAGTTTGAACATGTTCCTTGTTCCAATTCTTGATTTTTAATGTTTCTCGCTAACCTCTTTTTAACCCTTTGGTGAACAAACATTGCTGAGTGGGCTTTCCATGAAATGAATCTGGTAATATTTGTTGTTAATGATTTGTTCTCAGTGAATTTACCCTGAGAATCACGCAGCTGTGGTTACAATCACTGCAAAAACTGTCATGACTGTAGATCCTCACCCCAAATTATTTACAAACTTGTTACAGTTGTCGTTACAACATGTATTATTAAAAAATCAACATTGTCATGACTTTCTGGAAATCAAGCTCATTATTCCCAGCGTTGTCCCAACAGAGAAAGATTGAGTCAAACATTCCAATGTCTCCAATTTGCCTGACCGATGAACGTAGTGTAAATAAAAGCACATATCAGGTCATCGAACTGATCAAGATAATCTCAAACTTAGAGAAAACTTTGTTTTAACCAAAGGCAGAATGGAGACACAATTTCTAACTGAGATAACCCTGTCTGAATTTCTCCTTTCCCATATGAAGTCAGACAGGCAAGAGGTTTGAGGTGTAAGGAGAGCCTGAATAGGCTGGGGCGGTTTTCCCTGAAGCCCTGGAGGCTGAGGAGTGACCTGTTAGAAGTTTACAAAATCATGAGGCGTGTGGACAGGGTGAACAGTCAAGCTCTTTTTCCCGGCATAGGGGAGTTCAAAATGAGAGGGTATTAGTTAAAGGTGAGAGGGGAAAGATTTAGAAGTGACCAAGGGGTACCTTTTTCACCGAGAGGGTGCTGCATGTGTGGAATGAACTGCAAGAGGAAGTGGTGCAGGCTGGTACAATTACAGCATTTAAAAGGAATCTGGATGGATGAATGGGAAGGGTTTAGAGGGATATGGGCCAAATGCTGTCAAATGGGAATAGATTAATTTCAGATACCTGGTCAGCATGGACAAATGGGACCAAAAGGTCTGTTACAATGCTGTACAGCTCTATGGGACTAAAGCACTAAGGCATGGCTATGAAGGCAGAAAAAGAAGAAAAAAAAAATCAGGGAAACCCATCAAAAGCACTGATTGGAACCACACGCATTTGATGAGTTCTTTGCTGTTGATATAAGATTACTTTCAGAAAGCTTTTGATACGGTCCCACAGTGCAGAGTAACGTGTAAAATGAACACACGTGTTTGGGGATTATATACTGATAGAGAATAAGTTGGCAAAGGAAACAAAAAGTAGGAATAAACAAATCTTCCCCTGAATTGCTGATGAGTGGGACACGCAAGCATCACTGCTAGGGCCCCAGCTATTCACAATGTACATTAATGATTTAAATGAGGAAACGAAATGTAATATCTCCAAGTTTCCAGGTGGGAGGGTGAGTTACGAGAAGGTTGCAGAGAAGCTTCAATATGAATTGGACAAGTTGAGTGAGTCGGGAAATGCATGGCAGATGCAGAATAATGTGGATAAATGTGAGGTTATCGACTTTGGTTCAAAAACAAGAAGGCAGATTATTTTCTGAAGGGTGATAGATTGGGAAAAGGGGGCTGTGCAATGAGACCTGGGTGTCTTTGTACACCAGTCATTGAAAGGAGGACAAATGCCATGTTGTCTTTCATAGCGAGAGGATTTGAATGCAGGAGCAGGAATGTCTTGCTGCAACTTAATAGGGCCTTAGTAAGACCACACCTGGAATATTGT
Source organism: Ginglymostoma cirratum (assembly GCA_024137785.1). NCBI lineage: Eukaryota > Metazoa > Chordata > Chondrichthyes > Orectolobiformes > Ginglymostomatidae > Ginglymostoma > Ginglymostoma cirratum. Next base: position 883,505 of record JAHRHZ010000019.1, read on the forward strand.
GTGCAATTTTGTTGTAACTCTCCTCCCTACTCCCAAAAGCCTGTACACCATCAACAAGGCACAAGTTAGGAGTGTGATGGAATACTCCCCACTTGCCTGGATGGGTGCAGCTCCAAGAGCACTCAAGAAGCTTCACATCATCCAAGAAAAAGCAGGCCACTTGATTGGTACCACATCCACAAACATGCACGCCCTCCATCATCAATTGTTGCTTGGTTCAGCACCCCTTATCTCTGTGATGTCTGCCTGTGCTCTCTGTTCTGTGAAGGCAGAATGTTATATAGAAATCACAGTGTGCTCCAGTAAACATGATTTTTAAAACTGCAGCCATCTCAGCAGTGTTTCCTTTATTTAAAGCAAGGTCTTCTGCTTTTAATCTACTGTCCCAAAAGGAGGGAAATTAAAAGATATGGTATTTCCACCTGACAGCACAAAAGGGATGATGGTTGTAAATTGGGTTGCTGTCTGACAAAGTTCTGAGAGGAACTCCGGTCAGGCACATCTCTAAAGGTGCTGAGGGAACTAGAACAGCAAAGAGAGAATGCAATTCAAAGCTTAGCAAGATCCAGTGGCTACAGAGAGGATGGGATGACTACTCCTTTCAGCAGAATGTCATTTCTGTGGATTATGTCCTAAACTGCAGGCAAGTTGGGATTTACTCTTTTAGAAATATACTTAAAAGGAATTAGCAGCCAACTGCTATCCCTGGTTTGTGTGTGTTCATGGGCTGATGTGCTGGTATGGATTCCAGTCCAGCAAAGATCACAGCTTGGGAATAGCAATTAGACACACCTTAGCAACAGGTAAGGAAAACACTGTAGTTCTTACACTCAGAGCTGGAAGCCCAGCAAACCAGGAGACCACCATTTATCTGATATCTGAAAAGGCAGGGAAAGAAGGGACACAAAGCATGCAGAGGGAAGAGGTTTTTAAGTTAGAAAAGCATCATGTGTCAATGCAGTCTTGGTGGGCCTAAGGGCCTGTTCCTGTGCCGTACTGTTCTTTGGTTTCTTGTTTAAACAGCCACAATGTTTCACCATCGACTCTACAAGGGTGGGATAGTGCGGGGGCTGGGGGCCGGTTGGCTCAGTTGACTTGGTGCTGTTTTATGACTTACAGCAATACCAACAGTGCAGTTTCAATTCACACACTGCCTGAGGTTACCAGGCAGCTCCAATCTCCTCAACCTCTACCTTAGCCTGAGGCGTGGTGACCCACAGGTTAAACCCCCACCAATTACCTCTCTCTCTCTCTAATGAGAGCAGCCCTCTGGAACTATGGTCCTCTGAGAATAGGATGACTTTACATTGACTTTACTCTTCACAAACCCGTGAGGGCCGTGAGGTCATGTTGCAGCTGTACAAAACTCTGGTGTGGCCACACTTGGAGTATTGCGTACAGTTCTGGTCACCACATTATAAGAAGGATGTGGAAGCATTGGAAAGGGTGCAGAGGAGATTTACCAGGATGTTGCCTGGTATGGAGGGAAGGTCTTATGAGGAAAGGCTGAGGGACTTAACCTTCTTCCCTCTAACGAAAACAGCCTTAAGAGGTGACTTAATAGAGACATACAAGATGATCAGAGGATTAGATAGGGTGGACTGTGAGAGCCTTTTTCCTCGGATGGTGACGGCTAGCACGAGGGGACATAGCTTTAAATTGAGGGGTGATAGATATAGGACAGATGTCAGAGGTAGGTTCTTTACTCAGAGAGTAGTAAGGGCATGGAATGCCCTGCCTGCAGCAGTAGTAGACTCGCCAACGTTAAGGGCATTTAAATAGTCATTGGATAAACATATGGATGATAATGGAATAGTGTAGGTTAGATGGGCTTCAAATTGGTTTCACAGGTCGGCGCAACATCGAGGGCCGAAGGGCCTGTACTGTGCTGTAATGTTCTATGTTCTATGTTCTATGCGCTGTAATGTTCTATGTTCTAACCTAGAGGCTGGCCCAGACATCAGTGTCTATGTTTCACCATCTTTTCGAATGCTTAGTCACTAATAAAGAAACCCAGATTAATTTTGATTCTTTTTAAATAGAAATACATTTGGACTGAGAAAGGGTATCAATGAGGAAAGACATCCTTTTAAAGTTAATTTTGTTGTGACCTACCGAGAGAGGAGTTGAATTCGGAAGAGGAGGCAGTTCATTCTTTCTCATCTGGGACCATAACCGTTTGGGGCTATCACACCAGGAATTGGAACCAACTGGGGTCCAGTCTGAACACAATGTAATCTGTGCAAACGGCATTGATGGATAAACAGGTGAATGTGGGGCTGAACCCTCCGCAGGGAATTAAAACGTGGGAACGGAATGCAGGTTATGTGGGAAACTGCTGAAAATAATCATCACAGTAATTTGGAACAAAAATGAACATTGCTGGAAAACGTTACATCCTGTGTTATTTCACTGTTGTGCACCTTTCTGACTGTGGTTCAGAGCTGATTGGGCTGCCTAAGTAGTATATCCTAAAATACCAGTACTTAGTGCAGTGCTGGGGGAGTGTGTCACTGCCAGAGGTGCTGCCTGTCCAAGGCAATGTTTCCCCAGGCCATGGCTGTCCTTTCAGGTGGACAGAGTAGATCCCCAGTAGGCGCTATTTTGAAGAAAAGCAAGAGAGATCTCCCCAGTGTCCTGACTATTATCAATCCTCAATCAATAGACGGTCTGGACATTGTGTCTTTCTTGTTGGTGGGAGCTGACTATTTGTGAAATATCTGCATCATTCCCTGCATGACCACAGTGACTGCACTTTTGAAGATATCCTTCATTGGTTTTAAAGTGCCTTGACATTACTGAGGATGGGAAAAGTGCAACTGAAGAAGGGTCTAGGCCCGAAACGTCAGCTTTCCTGCTCCTCTGATGCTGCTTGGCCTGCTGTGTTCATCCAGCTCTACACCTTGTAAGCTTAAGCTATATAAAAGTTCCTTTTTAGATCTTGTCTTATTGGAGGGTGTGAGACAGGTGCATTGACTGTCTGCTCTCTCCGTGGGTGAGTGTTCCAGAATTCCCCAGCTCTGTAGTTTTCAGGAAGTTTCAAGACTCTTAAACTGTGTAATCCATTTCCCCTGATGCTGGACAAAAAGCTGCGAGTCAGTGAGCCACTAACTCATTGCAACAAACTGAGTTTCCAATGATTGAATTATATTTCACTTTTGCTCTGCTACTTTTTGTGTTGGTTCCTGTGCAACATCTGCTCCAACTCTTATCCTGTGAAGCTGAAGCTTTCGTGGTTAATGTGTAAACCTCAATTTGCACTTACTTTCTTGGTAAGGAGCCCCATTGGCTGGTTTGTATTTCCTCTACAGTTCAGAGTGAGTGCCTGAATCAGAAAGAAAGTCTGTCACTTCCACTTTGATACGTCATACACTGGACACAACACGCAGCGAGGGCAAACCGCATTGTCACTTCATAGAATAGTCATCCAAAATGCTCCTTATTATTCTCCTTGTGACCACATTGACCCTCTCTGCTGATGCTGGTGAGTATGGGTTCTGTTTGATTTGACCTCAATGGAGGGCTGCCGTGGTTTGTGTTTCTGATAGTATCTTGTTTGGGGGTGTTTCTGTGCCTTGCAGGAGCTCAGGCCCATTGTTAAATTTTGAATTCCCTGTGATCTGTGTTTCAGCTTCTTGTACTTCATTTTGTGTGTTCCTCTGACAGATGAGACATTGTCCACTCAGATTTCAGGAATGGAACTGTTCCCTTTGGTGCTTCGTTGTGTTTAGATAGAACACATTCAGTGGCTGTCAGCTGGCACTGGGTATACTGGAATTAGTTTAATCAATAAATTGAGCCTGGAAGTGTGCAAATGAGGTAAGAAATCACCAGGGTGGATATAGAGAAGCTGTTTTCACTGGAAGGTCAGCCTAGAAAAGAGCAGAGGGACCATGAATACAAAGAAATCCAAACAGATCAAATGAAGAACGTGGGAGAAATGTGTTTCTGTGGGAAGTGGTGAGAATGTGGAACCCCCTGTTAAAGCTGGTGGGGACTGTCCTGACCACCACATGCCACTGATCTCTCGATGAATATCTCTCATGTGGCCACCTTTGTAATTGATTATGATTCAAGTACAAATTACTGAAACTGAGAAAAACTGCAGAAAGCTGCAACACAAAGATAGGTGGGGGGACTTGTGCATGAAACACAGAAAACTAGTACACAGAGGCAGCAGGTAATCAGAAGGGTGAATGGAATGAGATAGCAAGAACCACAAATGCTGGAGTCAGAGATGGCACAGTGTGGAGCTAGAGGAACACAGCAGGCCAGGCAGCATCAGTCCAGCAGGAAAGTTCACGTTTCAGGTCGGGACCCTTCTTCAGAAATGGGGAGGCTGAAGGGAGCTCAGAAGTAAATAGAGAGAGGAGGGATGGGGCTGGGAAAAGGTAAGTGGGATGGTGATAGTTGAGTGCAGGTAGGGAGTGGTGGGGATTGGTCAGTGGGATGGGTGTGGTGGATAGGTGGGAGAGAAGATGGACAGGTTGTGTCAGGTCATGGAGGCAGGGATGAGAGGGAGGGTTGGACATGGGATGAGACCAGGTGTGGGGAGATTTTAAAACTGGTGAATTCTATGTTTATGCCTTCAGGCTGTAGGCTCCCGAGGTGGAATATGAGGTGTTGCTCCTCCAGTTTGTGGGTGGTGTCATTGTGACACTGGAGGAGGCCCAGGATGGAATGGGAGGGGGAGTTAAAATGGTTGGCAATCGGCAGGTGTTGTCATTTGTTGTGAACACATTTCAGCTGCTCTACGAATTTGTCTCTGAGTCTACACTTGGTCTCACCAATGTAGAGGAGGCCATATTGGATGCAGCAGATACAGTAGACAATTGGGTCTTATTATAAGTGGGGGAGGGGAGAATGAGAGTAGCGAAGTTTTACCGCAACTATATAAGATGCCAAAACTGTCAACAGTTTTGGTTCCCTTATTTAAGAAAAGATATCATTTTCATTGGAACTAGTTCAAAGAAAGTTCACGAGGATGATTCCTGGTATGGAGGAATTGTCTTATGACCAAAGGCTAAACAAGTTGGGACTCTACTCACTGGAATTTAGGAGAATGGGAGATAATCTCATTGAAACAAGTAGAACTTTTAAGGACATGACAGGGTAAATGCTGAGAGGATGTTTCTCCTCATGGGCGTGTATAAGACCAGAGGGCATCATCTCAGAATAAAGGAGCCACAATTTAAGACTGAAATGAGGAGGAGTTTCTTCTCTCAGAGGGCTATGAGTCTTTGGAACTCTTTGCCACAGAGAGCTGTGGGGAAAAGTTCTTGTGTGTATTTAAGGCTGCAATCAATAGATTTTTGAGCATTAGGCAAATTAAGCGTTATGGACAAAGTGCAGGGAAGTGAATGTGAGGAATACCAGATCAGCCATGTTCCTAATGAATGGCAGTGCAGGCTCGAGGGGCCAAATGGTCTACTCAACCTGTCCATCTTCACCCATCCCACTGACCAATCACCACCACTCCCTACCCGCATCCACCTATCATCTTCCCACCTAACTTTTAGCAGCCCCACCCCTCCTCCCTCTATTTATTTCCCAGCTACCTACACGCTCCCCATTTCTGAAGAGGAGTCCAAACCCGAAACGTCAGCTTTCCTGCTCCTCTGATGCTGCCCGGCCTGCTGTGTTCGCCCAGCTCCATACTGTGTGGTCTACTCCTGTTCTGGAGTTATGGTGTTAAGGCAGACTGTCTTGTGTAAACCAGTTAAAGTTTATTTTGTTAACATATCATTCTTCCTGACGTTTCCCCAGTGACAATAAAATTAAGTTGTGAATGAGAAATTACAGATAATAACATTAAAGCAATTTCAAATCAGGCAAAAGCTAACTGTCACGTTCACAAGCTCAAAACATACCAGGGCAACAACTGAGTGTTTTAACAAATACACCACTGTTTTTCCAAGACATAAATCAGGGAATTTCAATCTAATTAAGTGAATATCGAAATTGAGACTGAAGGTATGTGAAAGAGGGAATATTATTGAAGAGATGTAGAATCAAGATGAATAACAATGCATTGATGTCTTTGCAAACATGGTGGGAAAGACCAATATGGACTGAAGAGTTCTGAAGGAAGGTCACTCGACTCAAAATGTTAACTCTGATTTCTCTCCACAGACACTGTCAAACCTGATGAGCTCTTCCAGAAATTTCTGATTTTGTTATCAATATAGACTAGTTGAATGTTAGGTAGATAGGTGGGAGAGATGATGGACACATTGAGTAGGCCATTTGGCCCCTTGAGCCTGCACTGCCATTCAATAGGATCATGACTGATCTGATATGCCTCACATTCACTTCAACTAGTCTATATTGATGAAGGTCATCTTTTGTTTAACTTCTGTGCATTTCTCCTTTGTCAAGACCTGAAATGACCAATTATACGGAAAGCTTCTAGTCACATGACAATTTATAACAAGGTAATTCAAGAAGGGACTTGGTGTGAAAGGAGAACTCTATGTATGAGAGGTGGACTGAGATTAATTGTGCTCTTGAGAGTCAGTAATTCTGAGAAAAGCTAAAGTGTTTGAAATGAGACTTAGCTGAATTGCTCTTACAAAGCTATATATACCTCGTTAACGCTCAACAAAACCTGGCAATGTTTTCAAAGTATAAGTAGACCACAGTAGCCTCACAGTACAGAAAAGGCAAGAGTTAGACTAAGAAGCATGTCATGGCAAAAACATAAACCAGAAAGTAAAGTAAAGGAATTGTTTTTACATCTTCTAGTCATTGAATCATAGAATTTTTACTGTGACTTATATCACCAACTCAAAAATATAATGAAAACATAATGAGCAGTGATGATGAAAAGATAGCAAAAAGTACAAGACATTAGTGAGACCGTATCTGGAGTATTGTGTACAATTTCAGTCTCTTATTTGAGGAGGAATGTTGTTGACTTGGAGACAGATCAGAGGAGGTTCACAAGACTGATTCCAGGGATGAAAAGCTTGCCTCATGAAGAAAAGTTGAGCACTTTAGGTTGGTACTCTCTAGAGTTTAGAGGAATCAGAGAAGATCAAATGGAGGTGTATAAGATGCTGAAGGGATCGGCAAAGGAGATGCAAGGTAAATGGTTCCCCTTGTAGCGCAATCTAGTGTAAGAGGTCATCATTTTAGGATAAAGGGGCAGCAGATTTAAAATGGAAATGAGGAGAAATCACTTTTCTCAGAGGTACATGAATCTGTGAGATCTATCCCCCAGAGTGCATTGGATACTGGGACACAGAGCAAATTTAGGGAGGAAATAGATTTTTGATTACCAATTAGTTGAAGAGTTATGAAGAGTATGCAGGAAAGTGGTGTTGTGTCTGAGACGAGATCAGCCATGATCATATTAAATGGTGGAGCAGGCTCGAGGTGCTGAATGTCCTTCTCTTGCTTCTCGATCTTATGTTATTTATCTGCACCGTGACAAATCTGTGATTCTGAGAGGGAAGGTGTGAGTGCTAGAGATAAGAAACTTCATTTCTAAGGAATTCTTCCTTCACCAGAAAATACAACTTTTAAAAAATGTTAACATATATTTGTTAAACTTGCTGCAAGACTCCCCACTTGCCTGGATGGGTGCACCTTTAATAGCTCTCAAGAAGATTGACACCATTCAAGAGAAAGCAGTCTACATGATTAGCTGGTTGATTGATTGATTGATGGATTTATTTATTGTCACGTGAACTGAAATACTGTGAAAAGCCTTTGTTTACGAGCAGTATAGGCAGATCGTAGTAAGCAAGAATGTACAGATCAAAAAGAATTAGACAGGAGCATACAGGTTACTTGCACAGGCCATGTGCAAGGCTAGATCAATGTTAACAGGATCAGCATTATTTGAAATGAGAGTCTATTCATCATGGAGGAGGTGTAGTTATCTATCTTTACGGATTACGGTCGACAGATCAGAAAGCTGAGGATTCAGTTGCAATGGGCAGAGCCAAGACAAAGGTCATGCAGATTTTAGATCAGTCTGTGGGTGATAATGGTGTTGAAGGCCACCCAGGTTGATAGGGTTGTTAAGAAGGCGTACGGTGTGTTAGGTTTTATTGGTAGAGGGATTGAATTTTGGAGGCATGAGGTCATGTTGCAGCTGTACAAAACTCTGGTGTGGCCGCACTTGGAATATTGCATGCAGTTCTGGTCGCCGCATTATAGGAAGGATGTGGAAGCATTGGAAAGGGTGCAGAGGAGATTTACCAGGACGTTGCCTGGTATGGAGGGAAGGTCTTACGAGGAAAGGCTGAGGGACTTGAGGCTGTTTTCGTTAGAGGGAAGAAGATTAAGAGGTGACTTAATAGAGACATACAAGA
>JAHRHZ010000019.1:892225-904818 GCA_024137785.1 Ginglymostoma cirratum
AGCTTTCCTGCTCCTATGATGTTGCTTGGCCTGCTGTGTTCATCCAGCTCCACACCTTGTTATCTCGGATTCTCCAGCATCTGCAGTACCTATTATCTCTGATACAGTAGTAGACTCGCCAACTTTAAGGGCATTTAAATGGTCATTGGATAAACATACAGATGATGATGGAATAGTGTAGGTTAGATGGGCTCCAGATTGGTTTCACAGGTCGGCGCAACATCGAGGGCCGAAGGTCCTGTACTGCGCTGTAATGTTCTATGTTCTATGATCTATGTTCTATGAAGGTGGAGCTGTAGTCAATGAGCAGGAATCTGACACAGGTGTCCTTGTTCAGAAGTCTCAGACAGACCTTCAATTGAATAAGGTTACGAGGCTGAGGTGATTATGGATGGGGCAGTTTATACTGTCAGTTAAGCCAACAGTACAGAGGGTGTGGTGAGATATAGAATCATATTTTATCAGCTTATTATAAATACACTGCAAGATATAAGATGCAAGACAGACTGAGGTTGATTTCCTTAGAGCAGGAGAGATTGAAAGGGGACAGGGAAATGTATAAAATGATGAGGACCATAGATAGAATAGGTAGGAATCGACTTTTCCCCCTCTGATGGAGGGCTCAATGACTGAGGGCACAATTTTAAGGGAAGAAGCACGACATTTAGAAGAGAATTGAGAAAAAACTGTTTTATCCAGAGGGTAGTGGGTCTCTGGAACTCACTGCCTGTCTGGGTGGTGGAGGTAGAAACCCTGGGCACATTGAAGAAGTATTTAGATGTGCATTTGTGATGCCAAAGCGATGGGCCAACTACTGGAAAGTGGAATTATAATCGGTAGAAGGTTGTTTTTGACTGGTGCGGACGCAATGGGCGAAGTTCCTTTTTGTGACTCTATGATTCTAAGATATCCATTCATGATGGATTGTTCTTTTTTGAATTCTTGTTCTTCCCTATTATGAAATGCCAATATTTCAGTTTTTACGTTGCATTTGATAATTTATAAGTGATGTTTCTTTGCCTCTGACAGCGGAGAGACCCATCCTGCACCAGTCTCCAGAAGTGCACAGTGTGATGGAAGGTGACTCTGTCAGATTTCAGTGTAACCTGGAGAATGCCAATGTCAGCAAACTCATTGTTACTTGGTACAGGAATGGATCCAGCAAACAGGAGCTGATAACATACGATACACAGGACCATGTCTACCGTCACCTAGGAGTGGCAGCACGTTTCCAACCTTCCAGGGATATCTCCAATAACAGCTACATCCTAACCATCACAAATGTGCAAGCCAGTGACAACGCTGTCTATGTCTGTAGTGTGCGGGGATCGAGCTACGGGGCAGGAACCCAGTTGAATGTAACCAGTAAGTAAATATTAGCTCCCACTGACAGGCTCACAGGGAAACATCATCACCAGCACCAGGTTAATGAACAGGGGAAGGGTTTAGTGTGGGTGAGTGGGGAGGTGGTGGTGGAAGGGGGAGATTATAAACCCTGCAAGAAGCTGCCTCATGCTTTGGAGATTTGTTGGAAGAGCAGGAAATGAAACTGTTGTAATAATATTCAAGCTCTCTCCAACCTTGGTGGGAGGCAATACAGTTCGCAACTTGGCTGAAGACTGCTCTTCAACAGAGAAAAATGAGTCACAGTGTGTGATCTGAAAACACAGAAATGACTTCCACTTGTATATGGAAGCTGCTTGGAGGCTGCTTGGAGACTGATTTGTGAGGGACGCCTCCTCTGTGAATGAGAAAAGGGATACTGGTCTCTGTGGAGTTATTTCACAGGGAATGTGTGTACTCTTTTGTTCCAGTCTTTGTGATTTCATATTGATGATTTAATGGAATGTTCAACAGAGAAAACAGGGAAAGGTTGTTCAGGCTGTGTCTTCATGATGGGGAGATGTTAGGGTTGTGGGGAATAGGTACTGTCTAATTTTAACTGCATTTACTAACTTCCTTTCCGTACATATACTCTTCCATTTCTTTCCAAGTGTATTACTTTACTTGCGTGCATATTTGACGTACGTTTTGATGATGTTTTTCAGGGTAGTAGGTAATGAAATTCAATTTTCTTTCAATCATCAAGAAAAACTTGTAAATAAATTCATACAGTGTGGGAAAAGGCTATTTGGCCCATCAAATCTGCACTGACCCTCTGAAGAGCATTCCACCCAAACCCAGACCCCGTCTTATTCCCCATAGATGTGACTGGGTGAGAAGGGAATTAAAAGACAGGCATTGTTACGGAGGGGGAATTGCCGAACCCCTTTGATAATTAAACTAAAACACAAGCCCTAATCTGATAAGACGGGAGTAGGGGGTTCTCCTCTAATAAATACACCCAAAACACTCAGAAAAATTTGCCTTTCCTCTTGTAATCTATGAAAATAAAAGAAAGCAAATCCCTGATCCACTTAATAAATAACAAGAAGCAATTTATTTATTTAACCGTAACAATGAATGAATTAACAGAATTATTAACAAACAGAAATTTCCCCCTTAGATGAGTAACTACTTCCTAACTGGCCTGAATTCTACTGGAATAAAGTTCAAATAAACAGAAGTACCAGCCCAGAAGTACTCACGTACCACCCACCAACCTCTGGATTCAACACATCATCCTCCGCCACTTCTGCCACCTGCAATCTGACCCCAGTACCAAGGATATTTTTCCCTCCCCACCCTTATCTGCCTTCCAGAGGGACCGCTGTCTCAGTGGCTCCCTTGTTTGCTCCCACCTATCTGTTCCTCTATGCAGAAGAAATAAACTTAATAAACTTAATTAATAAGAGAACAATGATTTATAACTTAATCTCTCCAAGTTTGCACAGACTGTTTTCTGGAATATTCTGTTTTCTCCACTCTCTTCACAAATGCCTTTCTTCTGCTAAATCTGCTGTCAGAGTTGTTTCATCTCTATAATTTCTTCAATGAGGACTTTGAGCTAAAATACAGTGTTACCTTTGCTTAATTAGATTAACTTTCTCTCCGTGCTGAATGGTGCTAACTCTGGCAGATGGAGGATGGCTCTCCCTGATTTTCCAAATGCCCTAGTTTTATATACCTGTAATGAGATAATCAAATTTTTATAAAATGGTTGGTTTCAGGTTGTCAACACCATCAGATATAAATTCAATTGGCTTTCTGTATTTAGGTGCTTTGTTTAAATTAATTGGACAAATTCAAACTTTGTCTTGGAAAAATTGCTGTTTGGTTGTTCCATGCAAAATGTTTCCATTTGGGCACTCTCTGTACACCTGTATTTATAAACATCTAAGCACAGACAAAGCACAAGCTCCTAAGGAGACCAAAATCCTCAATTTCCGCAGCAACCACCCCAATTTCTGCAAACAAAGCTGTATTAGGACACTATTTAAACGGACCAGCACTCAGTGCAACACGCCAGAACTATGCAGGAAAGAGGAAGAGCACCCATACAAAATCCTTGCTATGAACGGATATCCCGCAACTTCATCCACAGTTGCCTGCTAAACAGACGACAACAGGAGGACACAGTACACCCTAACACACTGGCCACACTGCCCTACCTCAAGAACATATCAGAACTGACAATGAGACTCCTAAGACCACGAGGAATCATGGTAGCGTACAAGCCAACAGCCACACTACGACAAACACACACAAGGATTAAAGACCCCATTCCTGCAACATGCAGAAACAACATAGTTTACAAAATGCCATGCAATGATTGCCACAAGCATTACATCGGACAGACAGGAAGGAAACTAGCCATCAGAATACATGAACATCACTTAGCAGCAGAACAGCACAACAAATTCTCCTCAATGTCGGTACATGCAGACAATGAAGGATATCAGTTTAGCTGGGACAACATAACCGTAGTAGCCCAAGCCAAACATAGACACACATGGGAATTCCTAGAGGCATGGTTCTCAACCCATAATGCACTCAATAAACATATAGAATTGGATCCCATATACAAACCCATACAGAACAAAACCAGAAATGACACTGTTCACCATAACGGACCGGACATTTTAAATTCCAAGTGGAGTGGAACAATATTGCTTTGTCGGAGGCCTTACTGATGATGTTTCCTAGCATGGTGATGAAATGTCTGAATGAAAACAAGCCAGATCGGCGAGAAAGTCAACAACTTCTGAAAAGGACCACGACAATCTTTTCCCCACGGTCAATTCTATCTCCCTGCATTCAATTCATGAATTCTCTACACAACTTTGTAACAGACATCGATTGCCCAACCTCACTTCTAAGATCCAAAAGAAAGATGATTGTGCTTGTTGGAGGGCAGTCATCTCCACCCCTGGACATCTTTGCAGGAGTTCCTCAGGATAGTGTACTTTTGCCAACCATCTTTACTGCTTCATTTGCCCTCCACCATAAGATCAGATGTCTCACGAGTGAGTGATCAGGGTTGGTTTAATTCTTTTTCCTGTGGTTCACCTGTTTCTCTGTTTCCAGTTCATGCAGTAGAAATGAACAGAGAACTGTGGATTGTCTGGATCAGTGTGGGAGCTGCTGTGGGATTTGCTCTCATCGCTGGAGCTGCTCTTCTCTTCTGTATCAGATGCACTCGGTCTGGGAAACAGTCATCCTGTAGGTGGAAATCAATCTTTCACTGAAATGGCCACATTAGGAAGAGTTTTCCTCATGATTGAAGGTTGGAGTGGGCAAAGAGGGGAATGTTAGAAATACTCAGTGCAGCCTTTGTGGAGGAAGAGAGTTCAAATCAGTTTTTCATCAAAAAAGTGAGGTATTAGAGATGGAGAGTTGTTCACAGAAGTACATTACCCAGGGAAAAGGCTGATGCTGTCTCGTCTGCTCAATTTCCAGCTGCATTTTCTGATTTTATTTCAGATTTACCAAATCTGCAGCATTTTAACATCCACTCCCTTGACCACTGATGCCCAAAACCAACAGTGTGTACCTTCTACAAGACACACCACACAAATTCACCAAAGATCTTCACACAGCATCTTCCAAACACACGGCCACTTCCACCTGGAAGGATAAGGGCAGCAGATACATGGGAATACTACATCCTGCAAGTTCCCCTTCAAGCCACTCACCATTCTGACTTGGAAATATTTCATTGTTCCTTCAGAGATGCCGGGTCAAAATCCTGGAATTCCCTCCCTAAGGGCATTGAGGATGAACCCACAGCACATGGACTGCAGCAGGACAAAAAGGCAGCTCATTACCACTTTCTCAAGGGGTAGCTAAGGATGGGCAACAAATGATGGCCCAGCCAGTAACAGCTACTTCCCATGAGTGAATGAGAAAAAAAAAGTGTTAATTTTAATTATTTGGTGCCAACTGCCCTCAATAGATAAGGTCTCTTTTCCCTAGGGAGTTGGATTTCAAGACTATGGGGTATAATTTTCAGGTGAGAGAAGAAAGATTTTAAAAAGACATGGGGGCAATTTCTTTTACACAGAGAGTGGTTTGTGTGTGGAATGGGCTCCCAGAGGAAGTGGTGGATGTGAATACAATTGCAAATAAGTACATGAATAAGAAGTGTCTGGAGGGATATGGGTCAGGTGCTGGCAGGTGGGACCTGTTTAGTTTGGAAGTATGTGTGGCATGGACTGGTTGGAGTGAAAGGACTGTATCTATGCTGTATGACTCTATGACTAATTGAGTGTGACAGTCTTTCCAGAAGATTGTTGTTTCTGTCCTTTTGTGTAGCCTCAGTCTTGGTGACATTTGATCTTTTTATTCTTCCAGCTTCACCTGTCTGTCCTGCTGACAATTTGCCAGCCCCAGATAACGAACCCATCTCTTTCTCTGGAGACACACAGGTTGGTTGAGTTGTTTTGTGCAAAGTGTTTCACAGCTCATTTGGCTTAATGTTTCAGATGGGAAGCAGGACAATGCCAATGGTGCACGTACTCCGTGGACCAGCTTTTGGCATTTTCCAGAGGCCATTCTTCTTGTTTTGCCCATGTTTGAAGAATGGTGTTCCTCACACTGTGTTCAACTGATTGCCTCCCTATAATGGAGGCAGACACAGTTCTATGACTTCAAAAGAAGCAGGATTTGATCTGTGGGGAGACATTCACTCTCACATTGCAATGGTATGCTGAGCTACAAGGTCACATTGTCCAGGCCACTGGACAAATAGACAGCAGCAGGAAGTGCACCCGATGGAGTTGCAGCATTTTTCCAAAAGCAGAATGACTTCTGGCTTTGGGTTGTCGGGTGACAGAACGGGTGTGTAATCAAACCAAGAACTGTGGATGCTGGAAATCTGAAACAAAAACAGTAACGATTGGAGAAACTCACAGGTCTGGCAGCAGCTGTGGAAAGAAGAACAGAGTTCTCTGATGAAGTGCTGTCATAAGGGGTCACTGGACCCAAAATGTTTACTCTGTTTTCACTCGAGATGCTGCCAGACCTGTGAGTTTCACCAAATGTCTGTTTTTGTTTGTTAAAGCAGATGTGTTGGGGAGTATTTCTAAATATTCAAACATCACGCAGCCTTTGTTTTACAATCGTGGGAAGATAATGGCTACTGATAAACGAGGAGACCGATTCAACGATACAGAGTTTCAGGCAGTATGTAGACTATTCTAATCATGTGATAATGACAATGCTCCGTACAGCAATGCTGAAAGAACTGCGGATGCTGTAAAACAGGAACAAAAACAGAAGTTGCTGGAAAAGTTCAGCATCTGTGAAGAAAAAAAATATCAGAGTTAACATGTTGGGTCTGATGACCCTTCCTCAGAACATGTTGCCCGATGTTGTAGTTAGGCAAGCAGGTCCTGGAGAGGCAATGTTTTTGGTCTGGTAATCCAGAGCCACTGGTGACATTTAAATTTAATCCATAAAATCACAAAGAGAAAATTAGTCTCAGTGGTGGTAATAATTGTAATCAAATTTTGTAAAAACCCATCTGTTTACTGATGCCCTTCAGGGAAGAAAACCTGCTGTCCTTACCCAGTCTGGCTTACATGTGACCCCAGGTCATATCGATGGGGTTAGCTTTTAATGACCTTATGAAATGGCCAAGTGAGACTCTCAGTTCAAAGTTACTTTTAGAGTGGGAAACAAATGCTGGTCATATCAGTGATTCCCTCATCACATGCAAGAATAAATTTTTAAAAAAGATCATCTGGGCGTAGAACTTATGGCAAGACACAAATGAGACATTGTGATAACCAAGTTAAGGCAAATCTTTCTCCAGTTGCACCTCTCCATGAGTCACAGAATAAATGTTAGTGTCTTACCTGGTTTGTGATATTATGTTAGATTTAAAACAGAAAGTTCCACCAATCAGGTTCTTTTGATAAACAATAATGTTATCGAATAATTGTGAAACATGGTATATTTGGCAAAGATGAAATGATTTTCTCACACAGTTAAAAATATGAAAGTATAAACATCTACCTCTATAAATGCACCAAAACACACAATCATTCACAGGAAGAAAAGGGAGCAAAATTCACTTCTCTGTCTGAAGAGATTCACTTGAGCAAAAATAAACAAACATTTCTGGCTAATATAGCTCGTTGTTGAAGATATGTATTTTTTTAATTCATCGATGGGATGTGGGTGTTACTGACAGGCCTGCCTATCCTCAATACCCAGAGAACAACATCAGCTGTGGGTCTGGAGTCACATCGATGCCAGACCAAGATTCCTTCTCTCAAGGAATTCAGTGAACCAGACAGTCTTCTCCCCCAACAATCAATTTGTTTCTTAATTCCTGATTTTTTTTTCTTTATTCATTCAAGGGATGCTCTCCATGCAGCATTTATTGCCCATCCCTAATTGCCCAGTGGGCAGATCAAAGTCAACCATGTTGCTGTGGGTCTGGAGTCACATGTTGGCCAGACCAGGTAAAAATTAGAAATTTTAGAATCCCTACGGTGTGGAAACAGGCCCTTCGGCCCAACAAGTCCACACTGACCCTTGGAGCATCCCACCCAGACCCATCCCCCTATAACCCACACACCCCTGAACACTATGGGAAATTTAGCATGGCCAATCCACCTAGCCTGCACATCTTTGGACTGTGGGAGGAAACCGGAGCACCCGGAGGAAACCCACACAGACACGGGGAGAATGTGCAAACTCCACACAGACAGTCACCTGAGGCTGGAATTGAACCTGGGACCCTGGCGCTGTGAGGCTGCAGTGCTAACCACTGAGCCACTGTGCCACCCCAAAAGATGGCAGTTTCCTTCCCTAAAGGACATCAGTGAACCAGATGGGTTTTTCTGACAATCGACAATTGATTCATTAAATTGTTAATTCCAGATATTTATTGAACTCAAATTCCACCATCTGCCATTGTGAGATTCGAACCTGGGTCCCCAGAACATTATCTGGGTCTCTGGATTAACAGTCCAGTGATAATACCATGAGGACTTTGCCTTCCCCACTAAGGTGTCTGGCCTTCTGTCCTATGTAGATGGCTGTCCCCAAATAGAGGCAGTTGTTTGTGGGATTTTTGCAAAGCCCAGTTTGCTGAGGAAAGGCAACATTGAGGATTCCTCCTGTCATTTTACAAGGGAATAATCAAAATTCACAACAAGAAGGTCTACCCAAAACAGGAGAACTGATCTGAGAGCTCCTTCCCTTCAGACAGTTGAGCAGTAGCTACTCCGAACAGTATTCAAAACACAAACGTGACCTAGGGCGCCGGCCAAGGGGATGGTGGGGTCTCCTGTCAAGAAACAATGGGATTCACAAGATGCTTAGTTGAAAAGAATTTCACTGTTTTTTTCATTGGCCTCTTTAAAACAAAACACTGCCCAATGGTGCCATCTCAAGTTCACAAGAACTATTAAACAGGAAGATCCCAGTGGGAAACAGCCTTTGGTCTTGTGCACCATGAGTAAGAGACTCAGCAGGTTCAGGGAAATTGCTTGGGGTTGAGCACATCAAGGACCGGACCAAGGAAAGCTAGTTTCTCTCAGAGGGAATGCTGCATCCCATCACCAAAAAGGACAAATTTGAAAACAAAACCTTCCTTCAATATGGAGTCAGCTGTTACAGGAATGTCTTTGCTTTCAACCCCAATTCCCTCGACTGAATCCCGGGTACTCAGACAGACCCTGCTATGAGAGACCTGCTGAACATAGAAACATCAAAAATAGGAGCAGGAGTAGGCCATTCAGCCCTCCGAGTCTGCTCTACCATTCAGCATAATCATGGCTGATCATCCAACCCAGTGCCCTGTTCCTTCATTCTCCCCATACCCATTGATCCCTTTAGTTTGAAGGACTATATCTAACTCTTTCTTGAAAACGTACAATGCTTTAGCTTCAGCTACATTCTGGGGCAGAGGATTCCACAGGCTCCCCAATCTCTGGGTGAAGACATTTCTCCTTATCTCCATCCAAAATGGCAAACTGCTTAACCTTAAACTTTTACCTGTGGCTCCGGATTTTGTCATCAGGAACATCCTTTATGTATTTACCCTGTCTATCCCCGTGGCTTTTATAGGTTTCTATATGATCCTCCATTCTTCTTAGAAACTCCAGTGAATATAATCCCAACTGACGCAGTCGTTTCCTGCATGTCAGTTCTGCCATCCCAGGAATTAGTCCGGTAATCCTTTGCTGCACTCCCTCATTACCAGAACATCCTTCCACAGATAAGGAGATGAAAACTACTCTCGATATTGCAGGTGTGATCTTACTAAGGCCCTGTAAAGTTTCAGCAAGACATCACTGCTCCTGTGCTCGAGCTCTCTCACTGTGACGGCCAACATCCCATTTCCCTTCTTCACTGCCTGCTGCTCTGACATGCTTCATTTCAGTGTCTGGTGTACAAGGACCCCCGGGACTTATTGCACCTCCCTCTCTCCCAATCTATCGCCATTCAGACAATAACATCTTGTTTTTGATACCAAAATGGATAACCTCACATTGATCCACATGAATCTGTATCTGCTATGTATTTGCCCATTTTCTTAACTTGGCCAAATCATACTGAAGGTCACTGCCCACTTTATAGATCTTTCCATATCTCTCTGCAAACTATTTGTGTCCGCCTCACTGCCTTTCCATCACTTTCTTCTGTTGTCTGCAAATTTGGCCATAGTACATTCACATCCTTCCTCTCAGCCATTAATATAAATTGTAAACAGTTGTGGTCCCAGCACTGATCCCTGTGGAACCCCACTGGCCAAGGGTCCCCAACCTGAAAAAGAACCCCTTACTCCCTCTCGCTATTTCCTGTCCATTTGCCAGTTCTCTATTCACACCAATATACTATCTCCAACATGGTGGGCTCTTATCTTATAACATAACCTTTTACTGGGTATCTTGTCGAATGCCTTCTGGAAGTCCCATACCTGAAATTTGATTACAGAGAGAGTAAAATCTTGAGTATTGTGCTACTCAACATGGCCTTGCTGATTTCATATTTTTTTTGAATGTTCCCCAAAAGGCTGAGAAGTTGAAAATAGCCCAAGCAGTCACCCGTAACTCACCAAATGATGGAAACACATTCATTTCAAGCCAAAACCCAACATACAACAGCTTTGAGGCAAAGTCTTACAGCAACAGCCAAATGCAGGGGACAGAAACAGTGTCAGGAAATTGCGGGAATCACAGAAAACTGAAGAAACAGCAACGGCAAATCGCAAAACATAATCCCCAGGGTCAGTCGGCACCAAAGCCACGCCGGCAATCAACACTGAGACGGTTCTTGGCCCTTAAGAATCAAGCACCAGGAATGAGCAACCAGACCAGACCGACACCAACTGATGAAGAAATCTATGCAAATCACAGTCAGATTAACCATCATCTCCACAAAAAGGTGATTGATTTGTGTTGATATAGTTTTCTTCATGACACTATACTGCTGCTTCATATGGAATAATGGGAGTGCACAGTAGGATCGGGTGGAGTCAGCACTGCTTCATCAAGAGGAGATCATGCCTGAAAAATCTTTTCAAATTCTTTGAGGAAGTAATGAGCAAATTAGACTAAGGAGAGGCAGTGGACGCGATATATTTGGATTTGCAGAAGGCCTTTGATGAGATGCCGCAAAAGAGGCTGCTAAATAAGATAAGAGACCATGTTGATAGTGGCAAGGTACTGGCATGGAGAGGAGATTGGCTGACTGGCAGAATACAGAGAGAGGTGATAAAAGGGTCTTTTCAGGTTGCCAGCCAGTTACTAGTGGAGTTCTGCAGGCATCAATGTTGGAATCACAACCATTCATGTTATACGTTAATAATCTGAACAATGAATCTGAGGGCATTTTGCTACGTTTGCCAATGACACAAAGCTAGATGGAAGGAGAGTTAGTGTTGAGGAAGTGGGGAAACTGCAGAAGGACCTGGACAGCTTGGGGAGTAAGCAAAGACATGTAAGATGGAAAATAATGTGAGTGAGAGTGAAATTATGCACTTTGATAACAAGAATAAAGGAGTGCAATATTTTCTAAATAGGAAAGGTTTCAGAAATCTGATACACAAGGGGACATGTGAGGGCTAGATTAGGATTCTCTTAAGGTTAACATAATTTTAGTTGGAGGTGAGGAAGGCAAATACAATGTTAGCTTCCATTTCAAGTGGGCTAGAATACAAGAGCCCAGATGTAATACTGAGGATGTATAAAGCTCTAGTGAGACCTCATATGGAATGCTGTGAGCAGTTTTGGACCCTGTATTCAGGGAAGGATGTGCTGGCCTTGGAGGGAGTCCAGGGGGCATTTACAAAAATGATCTTGGAGATACAGAGCCTGTCATATGAGGAGCAGTTAAAGACTCTAGGTGTGTAGTTGATGAAGTTTTGAAGGATGAGGGGGACTGGATTGATATTTGCAGAAAACTGGCAGGCCTGGATAGATTGGATATGGGAAAGATGTTTCCGCTAGGAGGAGAGAGTCGGAACTGAGGGCACCGCCTCAGATTGAAGGGTCGACATTTGAGAACTGAGCTGTGGAGGAACATCTTCACCTACAGTGTGGTAAATCTATGGGACTTATTGTCACAAAGAGCTCTGAAGGTAAAATCACTGAATGCATTTAAGACCGAGATAGATAAGTTATTGGATCAAAGGTTACAGGGAGAAGAATTGAGCTGAAAAATATTTCAGCCATGATTGAATGGTAGAACTGACTTGATGGGCCAAATGGCCTAATTCTGTTCTTATATCTTATGTTCCTCTTTCCTTATGGTCTTATTAATATCTTCATCCTAATTATACGACAGTCATTATCAGCCCATTCATTTCGGGTTCCATTCATGCAGAGCAGGACTCTGCATCCTATCGGCACCCATCATCTGGTTCCAACCATTTGTTTTTAAAATGCAGGAACCCAGTAATCTACAAGCAGACTCCAACTCCACATATGTGGCAATTATTTCACTGATCATGGTATTTCAAAGCAAATCACTGATTGGTACCAAGACAGTAATTACACTCAGTGTAATGACTTAAACCAAAACAATGCCTTTTCAAATCTAACTCCTCTATCAAAGTGAAATCTTAATTATTGACCCTTTGTTTCAGAATTTTGAGCCACGTTAAGTCAGTGAACAAAAGATACGTTGCCGCTAAACCCTACCTGCTAAGAGTGACACTTTATCGCTGAGTCATGGAGTTTAATGATCTGCAGCCA
>JAHRHZ010000019.1:904828-921284 GCA_024137785.1 Ginglymostoma cirratum
ACAGAGGGCTGTGGAGGCCAACTCATAGAGTGTCTTTAAGACAGAGATTGACAGGTTCTCGATGAGAAAGGGAATCAACAGTTACATGGAGAAGGCAGGAGAATGGGATTGAGAAACACATCAGCTATGATTAAATGGTGGAACAGTCTCAATTGGCTGAATGGCTTAGTTATTCTCATTTATCCAATGGGAATGTGGAAATATCAGGGTAATTAGGGACCCCTTCAGGTGGCTATTAGCAGAAATCTCGTTGTTGAACGAATAAGAATAACAGTCTCAGCTGCTGACTCATGGGAACACAACACACCCCACTCCCTGCTCAGCCAATCATTGTACACAGTGATGCAGCATCAACAGTGAATCTTCCCGTCTGCTCTCAGGCTGGCATTTGTTGTCCATCCCTCATTAGCCTTGAACTGAGTGTCTCACATGATCATTTCAGAAGGTAGTTAAGAGGCAACCACAGTGTTGTGGGTCTGGAGTCACTTTCAGGTCAGGTCAGGACAGTCAAATCTCTTCCCTAAGCACACTAGTAAACCTGTTCGGATAGCAGGAACTGCAGATGCTGGAGCCAGAGACAACACAGTGTAGAACTGAAGGAACACAGCAGGTCAGGCAGCATCAGAGGAGCTGGTAAGTTAATGTTTTGGGTCAGGACCCTTCTTCAAAAATGGGAAGGGTGAAGGTACTTTGGAAATAAATAGAGAGGAGGGATGGGGCTGGGGAAGTTAGGTGTGATGGTGATAGGTGAGTGCAGGTTGGGAGTGGTGGGTTGGTCAGTTGGATGGGTGGGACGGATAAGAGGGAGACAAGATGAACAGCTTGTGTCAGGTCAAGGATGTGGGGATGAGAGGGAGGGTTGAATATGGGTTAAGTATGTGGCTGAAGTTTTTCATGGAGAGGAGATTACCAGAAGGTTGTAGTGGGAGCCAGATCCACTGAGTTCTTTCCTCGCAGGTGGAGAACTTCTTCGGGGTGAGAATCCTTGGAAGAGGCTTCACTGTGGGGTTATGGGTAGCAAGAACTGCAGATGCTGGAGGCAGAGACAACACAGTGTGGAGCTGGAGGAACACAGCAGGCCAGGCAGGATCAGAAGATCAGGACTGTTTTCTCTGACTCCAGCATCTGCAGTTCTTACTATCTGAGTGAGTTATAACACCACTGTGAAGCCTCTTCCAAGGATGCCCAACCTGAAGAGGTTGTTCTCCTCCCTCTGGCAAGACTTCTAGATCTCTCTTCCACTTCAAGCCTCTAGTAATCTCCTCTGCCCTGAAATCTCTTCGACTATCTATTTAACCCATGTCCAACATTCCCTCTCATCCCCTGCTCCATGACTTGACACGACCTGTCCATCTTCTCTCCCACCTATCTGCTCCATCCATCCCACTGACCAATCCACACCACTCCCTACCTGCTCTCCCCTATCGCTATCCCACCTACCTTCCCTAGTCCACACCACCTCTCTCTATTTATTTCCCCACTCCCTTCCCCCTCCCCATTTCTGAAGAAAGGTCCTGACCTGAAATGTCAACTTTCCTGCTCCTCTGATGCTGTCTAGTCTGCTGTGTTCCTCCAGCTCCACACTGTTAGCAAACCTGATGGATTTTTGTGACAATTTGTGGTTTCATGAACGAAACGTAAAGTTACTATCGGTTGTTCTCTCATCAGAGAGAGACGACTGATGGTGGTTTAACCTGAGGTCACTGTCAGGTGAGGGGAGAAGTTGAAAAGGAGAGCCCTTCAGGGTAACCTCAGCTGGTGAAGGAATTGAACCCACGCTACCGTTGTTACCCTGCATCACAAACCAGCCATCCAGATAACACACCCGCTAGAATTTTACAATCCCCATTACTGAAACTGGCACCCTTTTTTTTTTTGGAAAATGTATTTATGAATTGTGATTAAATTCCCTCAGTTCCCATGTTGAGACATGATCACAACCCCTTAAGTTTTAAGATAGCAATGAATGAGGGTAAGTCAGGAAATAGTAGCAAGTTACTAAATTGGGGGAGGGAAAATTAAATCAGTATTAGGCAGGAGCTAGGAAGTGTTAACTGGGAGGTGCTTTTATCAGGAAAGTCCACATTTGACATGTAGGAATTTGTAAAAGTTTCATTGATAGTTCAGGAATGGCATATTCCATTAAAGAGGAATGACAAGGAGGGCAAAGTCTCATCTGCAGTTCCTACTACCTCGGAAACCATCTTAACCCCACTGTGAAGCCTCTTCTAAGGATGCCTACCCTGAAGAAGCTACCCTCCTCCCTCCAGGAAAACCTCAGTGGATCTCTCTCCCACTGCAACTCTCTCGTAACCTCTTCAGCTTTGAAACTGCTCCATTCCCGCTTCTTTGACCAGTCTGTCTCCTCTCCACCTATCCTCTTCTCTATCCATCTTCTATCCACCTCCCCCTCTCTCCCTATTTATTTCAGATTCCCTTTCCCTTCCCCCATTTCTGAAGAAGCATCTAGGCCCGAACCGTCAGCCTTCCTGCTCCTGATGCTGTCACTTGGTTGAGGGTTTTTTTTTTTCTCAAACAGACCCCCTAACAGTTGCAGAGAAGTGGAGGAGCAGATTGGGAGGCAGAAAGGTGCAGAAGTCACAGGGTTGTAATTATGAGTGACTTCAACTTTCCAAATATTGATTGGAAACTTTTTAGTTCTAATAGTTTAAATGGAATGGATTTTTGTCCAGTGTGATCAGGAAACATTCCTGACACAGTATGTAGATAGACCAACATGAGGAGACGCCACTTTGGATTTAGTGCTTGCCAATGAACCGGGCCAAGTGTTAGACTTGTTGGTAGGAGAGCATTTTGGTAGTAGCAATCATAACTCTGTTTCTTTTACAACAGTCATGGAAAAGGATAGGTACATACAGCAGGGTAAGGCTTACAATTAGGGGAAGGGTAACTATAATTCTGTTAGGCAAGAGCTGGGTAACATAAAATGGGAACAAATGCTGTCAGGGAAGAGCACTATTGAAATGTGCTGATTGTTTAAGGAATGCATACTGAGTGTGCTTGATGTGTTTGTCCCCAGCAGACAGGGAAGATGCGGTCAAGTGAGGGAGCCTTGGTCCTCAAGAGAGGTTGAACGACTGGTCAAGAGGAAGAAGGATGCTTACATAAGGTTTAGGAAACAAGGATCGGAAAAGGCTCCAGTGGGATACAAGTTAGCCAGGATTGAGCTGAAGAAAAGGCTTCGGAGAGCTATAAGGGGGCATGAGAAAACCTTGGCAGACAGGATCGAGTAAAACCTCAAGGTTTTTTACATGTACATGAGGAATAAGAGAATGACCAGAGAAAGGGTAGGGCCGATCAAGGATTGTAAAGGGAATTTGTGTATGGAGCCTAAAGACAGAGGAGAGGTCCTTAATGAATACTTTTCTTCAGTATTCACAACTGAGAGGGACCTAGTTGTAGAGGAGGACAGCGTGAAACAGACTGGAAGGCTAGAGGAGGTGGATGTTAGTAAGGAAGATGTACTAGGAATTTTGAGGAACTTGAAGATAGATAAATCCCCCGGGCCTGATGGGATTTATTCAAGGATTCTATGAGAAGCGAGGGAAAGGTTGAAGAGCTCGGTCTTTTCTCCTTAGAACAATAAAGGGTGAGAGGTGACTTGATAGATGCGTACAAAATGATCAGAGGTGTAGATAGAGTGGATAACCAGGGACTTTTTCCTAGGGTGGAGGTAGCTATTACGAGGGGGCATAGTTTTAAAGCGAGTGGAGGTAGATATAGGGGAGACATCAGAGGCAGGCTCTTTACTCAGAGTGGTAAGTGCGTGGAATACATTGCCAGAGAAGATAGTGGAGTCGGCCTCATTAATGGCATTTAAGTGGCAATTAGATGGACATATGGATGATAGTATAAGGTAGGGGTGGAGGTTAGATAGACTTTAGGTTTAGGGCAAAAGTTCTGCACAACATCATGGGCTGAAGGGCCTGTACTGTTCTATCTTCTCTCCCAGTCAATTAGAACATTAGGAGCCTAACAGGAAAGACAGTGGAACAGCAATGGCAGGAGTTTATAGGAATAATTCAGGAGACGCAGCAAAAATTCATCCTTAGGAAAAAGAAGCATGGTACAGGGATGATGAGGCATCCATGGCTGACTAGGGAAGTCAGGGATAGCATAAGAGCAAAAGAGAAAGCATACAATGTGGTGAAGGGCAGTGGGAAATCAGAGGATTGGGAAGCTTACAAAGACCAACAGAGGGCCAAAAATAAAATGAGGGAGAAGATTAAACATGAGGGTAAGCCAGCCAGTAATATAAAGACAGTAAGAGTTTCTTTAGATATATAAAGGGCAAAAGAGAGGCATAAGTGGACATTGGACCCTTGGAAAATGACGCTAGAGATAGTAGAGGGGAGCAAGGAAATGGCTGAAGAACTGAACAATTACTTGTGCTTTGCGCTGTTTAAATCTTCGAATTAAATGACTGAGCACTCCACGCAAAATCTGAGGGAAACAACAACAGAGTGCAACCTTCTCTCTGTTGCTGCTGTTTGTAGCCAATCCTGCAAGGTGATCTGTTGTCTCACTACTCCGTCTTGTACCAGCCTCACCCACCCACTGTAGCTCGACTGTCACCGCTCTGTGGGATCCGCCTAGTCAACCGGAACATTAGCTTTGAGCCAAGCTCCTGAAATAGTTTTGACAGACACAGCTTCCTGCCCTACGTATGACAGATTCACCAACTGAGGTCCTCTCTTATTCTTCCATGTTCTGATGATTGCCGGCCCTGTATTGTTGGGATGTCATATTGTGCCTGTATGGCACATTGGTGAAACTCCTTTTGGAGTACTGCATACAATTCTTTTCATTCTGCTGTAGGAAGAATTTTATTACCTTCGAAAGGGTGCAGAATAGATTTACAAGGATGTTCCTGGGGCTGGAGTGCTTGAGTTATCAAGAGAGGCTGGGTATGAAGAGACTCCTTTCCCTGGAATGTAGGATGCTGAGGAGTGACCTTTATAGAGGATTCTAAACTCTTGAGGGCCTTTGATAAGGTGAATAGTGAATGACTTTTACTCAGGGTAGGGGAGTTTAAAACCAGAAGCATAGGTTTAAGGTGACAAGGGAAAGTATTAAAAGGGACCTGAGAGGGCATATATAGAGTGGATAGCCAGAGACTTTTTCCCAGGGTGGAAATGGCTATTATGAGGGCGCATAATTTTAAGATGATTGGAGAATGGTATAGGGGAGATGTCAGAGGTAGATTCTTTACACAGAGAGATGGGTGCATGGAATGCACTGCCTGTGGTGGTAGTAGAGTCAGATACATTAGGAACATTAAAGTGACTCTTGGATAGGCACATGGATGATAGAAAAGTGAAGGGTATGCAGGTTAGTTTGATCTTAGAATAGGATAATAGGTCGGCGTAACATCGTGGGCCAAAGGGCCTGTATGATTCTATGTTCTATAAATGGGAAATGCTTAGAGGGACATTGGCCAACCACTCAATGGCCTAGTGGTATTATTGCTGGGCTGTTAATCCAGAGACCCAGACAACATTCTAGGGACCTGGGTTCGAATCACACCACTGCAGAGGATGGAATTTGAATTCAATAAATATCTGGAATCAAGAATATAGTGATGACAGTGAAACCATTGTTGATTGTCAGAAAGACCTAACTAATGTCCTGTAGGGAAGGACACTGCCGCTCTTACCTGGTTTTGCTTACATGTGACTCCAGACCCACATCAATGTGATAGAGTATTAACTGCCCTCTGAGCAATTGGGGAAGTGCAATAAATGCTGCCTAACCAGTGACACGGTCATCCTGTGAATGAATAAAGAATAAAGAACACCCAAATGGAAAATGTTTAGTTTGGGAAACCTAGTTGGCATCGACGAGTTGGACTGAAGGGTCTGTTGCTATGCTGCGTAAATATAACCCGATAACCTCACCTCATATATATGTGTATCATCCCAGGGATCCTTCTGTAGACAATGTCCAATGCCAGGACATCTTTCCTTAGATAAGGGACCACAACTGCTGACAGTATTCCATTTGTGATCTGACTTGTGCTTTAAATAGTTTTAGCAAAACCTTCCTAATTTTATTTGCCATTTACTTTGAAATAAAGGCCAACTCTCCATTTGCCTTTCTCATCAGTCACAAAATTTGGATTTTAGCTTTTTGTGTTTCATAGACAAGGACTCCAAAATCCCTCTCTTCAGAAGCTTTCTGTAGTCTTCCACATTTCAATAATATTCTGCTTCTCTATACTTCCTGCCAAAGTGTATGGTCTCACATTTCTTCACATTATATTCCATCTGCCAAGTTTTTGCCCTCTCACTTTCCGAGTCAATATCCCTCTGCAGACTTTTTGTTACTACCTGCCTTCCCACTTATTTCTGTGTTGTTCACAAACTTGGTGATAGTACATTTACTTTCGTAATCCAAGTCATTAATATATATTGTAAACAATTATGGCCCCAGCACTGATCCCTGTGACATTCCAATAGCTTCAGGTTGCCGTCCTGAAAATGCCCCCTTTATCATCGCTCTCTGTCTTCTATTAGTTAGCCAATTCTCTTTCCATACTCATACACCACCTTCAAAACCATGGGTCTCTTACGGAGTAGCCTTATGTGTGGGACATTATCAAATGTGGACTGAAAACACCTAGATATTACATCCACGGCTACATCTTTTACTAAAGGTAAAATACTGCAGATGATAGGAACCTGAAGCAAACACAGAGAATGCTGTAGAAAGTCAACAGTTCTGGCAATATCTGTAGAAAGAAAAACAGAGTGAACATTTCATATCCGATCTGACTCTTCAATCTCTTTGTTAACTTGTAATTGGGCCGTTATTTTGTTCCGAATATGATGCACATTCAAGTAAAGAGTCATTAACTTTTCCTTTTTGGCATTATTTCCCCTGGTGACCGTGTTTGCTGCTGTTTTTCTGTGTGGTATCCTCTGTCTGTTTCTGTCCCATTCTGGGTATTCTTATCCAAATAGCTGCCTGTAATGCTGCTGTGTCCTCTTGATTTGTCGGCCTCCAGTCCCTTTCTCCCAAACCCTGCCTCCTTTAATTAGTGTACAGCCCTCTCTACAGCCCGAGTTATTCAATTAACCAGGACACTGGTCCCAGCACAGTTCAAGTGAAGCCCGTACCAAAAGAACAGCTCCCTTTTAACCCAGTACTGGTGCCACTGCCCGATGAATCAAAACCCATTCCACCCAGACCAAACTGAGCCACGTATTTAACTGCTGGACTGTTTTTACCCTATGCCAGTTTGCTTCTGGCTCAGGAAGTAATCCAAAGATTCTTACTTTGGAGATTCTGTTTTAAAATTTAGTTCTGAACTGTTCAAAGTCTTTCAGTGAAACATCCTTTCTTGTACTCCCAATGTCATTGGCCCCAAAGTGGACAATAATGACTGGATTCTTCTCCTCTGTCTCCAAGTTCTTCTCCAGCTCTAAGGAGACATCCTTTACCCTGGCACTGGGCAGGCAGCACATGTCTTTAGACAGCAGGATCTATCCCCCTCATTTTACTGTCCCCTCCCACAACGATGTTACTATTTATTCTCCCGACTTGACTCACTGTCTTTCCCATGGTGCCATGGACAGTTTGCTCATTCTCCCTACAGTCCCCTCTCTGACTCAGAAGAACCTTATAACTGCAGGAGCTGAGGCTTATTGTCCACAGACTTGAGGTGTTCTGGAACAGCCAGATTTTAACGTGTGTCCGTCTTGTTCACCAATCAGACCCACCCCACTCCTGTCGTCACTTATCCAGCAGCACCACCCTTGGAGGTCTCTCTGCTGATTGAAATGATCCTTCTTGAGCATTCTTGATTTATTATATCTCCATCATTATTCATTGTGATGGATTGGCTATGACTCAGGGACATTAACCAGTGTTTCTCATCAGCACATCTACCGTGACAAAATAGTGGTATATTGGAGTTAGGAGGTGTACGTTTGTATGATTTTACCCTGTGAATAAATATAAGGTTCATTAAAAATGATCTCCTGTGTTTCTGGTTTTGCAGATTAAGATACTCTTGTTCTACCTTCTTTGGCCTGATCACTGCACTCTGGAACTGAACCTCTCATCCTTTGCATCTCTTGTCTGCCCTTTCCTGCTTTAAGAAGCTTTAAAGGTCAATTCATTGATTTTAGTGACAGTGTTTGAGGGACAGTCAAAGAGTCAGTGGAAAAAAAACAGAAAATGCTGGCATCCTGATGAAGAGTCACCGGACTCAAAACTTTAATTCTGGCTTCTTCCCACTGATGCTGCTCGACCTGCTGAATTTCTCCAGCAATTTCTGTTTGTATTTCAGATCTGTAGCACCTGCAGTTACTTGCTTTATTATGGAATCGGGGGGTGGGTGAGGGGCTAAATGATGAAATCTTCTCATGGACATTAGGACATGGATGAGAAAATAGATGTTCCTGTTGCACTTTCACTACAGAAGAGGAAGCTGATACTGTCACAGGAAAAGTATGCATGAGGTAAGGTAATGACTGAGATCCAGGAGGACGTGCTCAAAGTGGGAGACAGTGACACAGAGAGAATAATGTTATCATCAATTTCGACCTAATCTATTTTCTGCTCGTTTGGGTCTGTCTGCTCCGTCACCTTTTAGCTCAGCTTCTAATCTCACAATTTCATCTTCCCTGACAGGAAATAGTTCCTCTGCTGCCTCTGAATCTGCTCCTTTTTTCAATCTCACTGTTTGAATTCCTGAGGCCGCCCTTTATTCCACCTTGTGTTTCTTCACATTTTTGGGATGGTTCCAACATTGCAACAGAGGCAGTTGAGGGTTTCATTTACCATTCCAGTAAACCACTTCCCCATTAGCTCCAGCCTGGTGGTTCAGTGGTTAGCACTGCTGCCTCAGCACCTGGCACCCGGGTTCGATTCAATTCTCTAGCGACTGTCTGTGTTGAGTTTGCACATTCTCCCTGTGTCCGCGTGGATTTCCTCCAGGTTCTCTGGTTTTCTCCCATGGTCCAAAAGATGTGCAGGCTAGGTGGATTGGCCGTGCCAGTAGTGTTTCAGGGATGTGTAGATTAGGCGGGTTATAGGGGGAATGGGTCTGGGTGGGATGCTCCTACGGTCAGTGTGGACCCAAAGGGCCTATTTCCACACTATAGGGATTCTATGATTCTAAGAAACTGAGTTTGGGCTTCAGTGTTCAACGGCTTATCAACACACAGAGCTAGCTAGTGTCTGTGACAGCAGCAGGCAGGCGATAAAAAGCTGTAGAAGCAACCACAGTAAGTCTGGCTTTAGAAACTTGAAGTACCTCAACCGAGTGAAAAATTCTGAAACAGCTTGTGGAAAGCACAGAAACTCTCACTGACACGACAAGGGGAACAATCTGAAACATTAATCTCGGGTAAAGCAGTTACTATCTTATACACAATGTAAGATAAATCCCTTTGCCGAAGGGTGGAAATTGTTACATTACAGAAATAAATCTAGTCTGAGAAGCTAAGAGAAGCCATAAATCACTTTTCTTACTCAACAAGCAACATTGAAACTTGCCTGAAAAAGACCACCATCGACAGGGCTGTGCTCCCAAATTCAACTTGTCAGACCTCAGCTCTGCAGTCCTGTCACGTCCAGTCGTGAATGATGGTGGACAATGAAATAACTAACAGGAGGGGCATACTCCAGAAATATTCCCTCCATCAATGATGGGAGAGTCCAGCACATCACTGTAAAAGATCTGTGCTCCAAGCCAAGCTGTTCCAGGACAGCTACAACACTAGTAGCTGCCTGACAATGTGGGAAATTGCCCAGGTATGTCCTATCAACTAAAAGCAGGATTAATCCCACCCAATGAATTATTGCCCCATGATTCTACTCTGCAACATCAGTAAAGTAGTACAAGAGGTTATCAAGCAGCACATGCTTCAGAATAACCTTTTCGCTGATGCTGACCTCGGGCTCCACAAGGGCCAATTGAGCACTGACATCTTTGCAGCCTTGTTCCCAACATCGGAAATAGAGCCAACCTCCAAAACTGAGGCAAGAGTAACTCACCCCCTGACTGTTTGAAACATGTCCACCATCTGCAAGGCACAAGTCAGGAGTGTGATAGAATACTCCTCACTTGCCTGGATGGGTGCAGCTCCAACAACACTCAAGAAGCCTGACACCATCCAGTACAAAGCAGCCACTTCACTGACACCCCATCCACTATTTTTACATTCATCCCCTTGCCCACTGATGTACAGGAGCAGTGGTGTTAATCTGTAAGATGTGCCATAGGAACTTCTTAAGGCACCTTCAACAACATTATCCAAACCCATGGACAATTCCATCCAGGAGCACTTCACAAGTCCCTCATGGTTGACTAATGATTTAGGTGAGGGAACTAAATGTAATATGTCCAGGTTTGCAGACGATACATAGCTGGGTGGGATGGGGAGCTGTGAGGAGGATGCAGAGATGATTCAATATAAATTGGACAAGTTAAGCGAGTGGGTAAATGCATGGCAGACACAGGATAATGTGGATAAATGTGACATTATACCTAATTTCCTGTGTAAAACATGATTTGGCCACCTCTCCCCATTTACTTGGGCATCAGGTGGCAGTAGTTGTGGTAAAGATCCTGTATCCAGGGAATGGAGGGAGAGACTCTCCAAATTCGCTCAGTCTGACCCCCAGGACCCTGTGCATTGGCCTCAGTTTGCTGAGGCTGGACAGGCTGTATCTCTGTAGAGCTTCGGGGAAATCCTGCCTCTTTAAATACAGCCTGGCTTCCTTTTCTAATACAGCAGACCTTCCCAGTTCCAATCGTCACATTTGCTATGTATTGTGAGGAAGCCTCTCTCAATATGAATAGTCCAGGGAAGAGAATTGCAGTGTGAGGCAAGTTAGCTTGTTTCAGACAGAGGTTTGACAGTATGAGCTCAACATGTCATTGGAAGAGCAACATCTGTATTGCTGTTCTCAGCACACATTGGAGGAGGTGGAGGGACAGTGCAGTGATGGGGCAGATGGAAATATTGAGCAGGTTTCTGAGGGTGAAATGATGATAGTGAGGTGCTCAGGAATGGTGCCCTGGGGACACAGCAGAGATGCTCATAGACTGGAGGAGAAAGCATTGGTGCTGGGAGGAAGCTGATGATGAGAACAGTCAGAGAGGGACCCTGAGAGACCAGTGCCGGGACCTGCATTGTGTCCCCAAGACTTTCCAACAGAAAGAAGGGCTCAATGGCATTCAAAGGAGTGGAGAGGTGAGGGGATATGTGGAGGGAGAAACAAGTGAGATGTGCAATCATACCGAGATCAGTTGTGATGTTGATCAGTGGGTGCTCAGTGTTGGGCCTGAGAGTGAATCTGGATTCCAGGACCTGGGAGTGGGTAGGAGCTGGCTCCCCATTGCAAGAGGCAAGATGCGGTCAGATGTCTTCTCTGGATTGTGGAGTCAGAGGGACTCCATGTGGTGCTAATGATTGGCCTGGGAAGGAGCATTGTTGATTGGAGGGGCTTCGTGCTCACAGTTCCCTCCCACAAGCAGTCGGCCATTCGAATCAATTTTCTGATATTTCATTGATTTTCTTAAGAAGCAATTATTTCGATATGATACATTAATGACACAGATAAAAAAGGTTTCCATCAGTGACAGTGGGGGATGATTCACTGGGACAAGAGGACAAACAGGACAACAGAGCAGTGTGTTTCAGTGTTGTTACCAAGGCAGGGGTGGGGTGGGGGGGGAGGTGGATCCTACTCTCTATAATTAGAACATAGAACATGGAACATGCAGCAGTGCGGCACAGGAGCAGGCCCTTCAGCCCACCATGTCAGTGCCAACCATGATGCTATTCTAAATAAATCCCAGCTGGCTGCACACGATCCATAGCCCTGTATTCCCTGCCTGTTCATGTGACTGTCTAAATGCCTCTTCAATGTTGTTTTCGTATCTGTTTCTACTACCTCCCCTGGCAGTGCATTCGAAGGCACCTACCACCGCCCACGTAAGAAACTTTGCTCACATGATCTTTAAACTTGCCCCCTCTCACCCTAAACCTACGCACCCCGGTTTTTGACATTTCCATCCTGGGACAAAGGCTCTGTTTATCAACCCGATCCATCCGTCTCATAATTTTGTGGAGGATTTGGAGACGGTACGGAAGATGTTGTCTGAGTTAATGTGAATTAGCTATGAGGAGAGATTAGACAAACATGAATTGTTTTAGCAGGAGTCTTGGATGCTGAGGGACAACCTGATAGAAGTGTGTGTGAGACAGACGGCAGGATTGGTGAGACACGGTGTTCGGGGGCTGATGTATGAAGTGGGATTGTCAGAAGCTGGATCCTGAGTCTCTGAGCAGCTTTTGGGCACAGGGTCAGTTGGTAATTGGGCAATGCCCAAAGTCAGTGAATTCTCAGGAGCTCTGTGTATCAGAGGTGAAGCATTATCGTAGAAGCAGGCCAAAATGGCGATGAGATTCTGAACAGAGTTAATATTGTTTAATACACTGTTTATTTAATTTTTTTGGTTTATTTTGATGGATTTTGTTTGATCTGAATCAGTCGTAGATGCAGCTCAATGATTTAGTGCAACAACCTGTTCTTTCTGTTTAATTCAAAACTCTTGCCACCTTATCAGATCCTTTCAATA
This sequence comes from Ginglymostoma cirratum, assembly GCA_024137785.1. Classification (NCBI taxonomy): domain Eukaryota; kingdom Metazoa; phylum Chordata; class Chondrichthyes; order Orectolobiformes; family Ginglymostomatidae; genus Ginglymostoma; species Ginglymostoma cirratum. Next base: position 917,448 of record JAHRHZ010000019.1, read on the forward strand.
CGTTGGCGCAGAGAATCTGCTCTTGTGGGAATAAATTTATTGTTATCTTTTTCTTTAAAGGTATCACTGGTCCAGTCCTTCTACAGTCTCTGAGCCTAGAACGTGTCACCGAGGGTCACGCTGCCTGGTTACAGTGCACCAATGTAACAGTGGCACACATCGATGTTCACAGGTACCGGCTGTGCCTGGAGCAACTTATGAAGCAGATTTTAACACATCCAAGAATTGGCTCCACACACGGGAGACCAGGATTCACTGAGCGATTCCAGCCTTCCAGAGACCTCTCCAGCAACGGTTTCATTCTGACCATCACAAATGTGCAGCCCAGTGACACTGGGGTCTATTATTGCTCAGAGCAGGGAAGGATCTATGGAAGGGGAAGCCAACTCAATATCACCAGTAAGTAGAGATAACATGACAATCTCCTCCCGCAATAACCTCTTGCCCAATGAATGAATTGGAGATCAGTTTGTGATCAAGACCATTGAGGAGGTGTTGGAGAGTGATCTTGGGGATGGATTCACTGTCAGGAGGAAACTAAGTTCAGGTTCACCAATTGTTTCAATTGTTTCGTAAGATGACGGTGTCAATGACTGGGTCAGCATTTATTGCCTATTCTTAATTGCCCTTGACAAGGTGATGGTGAGCTGCCTTCTTGAACCACTGCAATGGCCCATTGGTTGACATTTCTGGTTTTAAGTCAGGCTCCTACACAATCTATTAAGATCCTGCTAAACAGCTCTTCAAAAGCTGTGATTGGAATTAAAGGTGAAGCTTTAACTGAGGGTTGGGGATTCCCCAAGTCATGACATGGACCAGCTTGTCTGGTAAAATGTAACATCTTTATATAATCCTGACCAATAGAAATGTTTTAATATTTTAGATTGTGTTCTTCATCCATAAATGACCTGCCATTGGAATTTCATGAGCCAAGTTGTGAAACTTCATTCTGATCTTCAGATGGACCGACCACCTGATGGACCACGGTCCATTGCTCATTGCATGGTATTTGGGGTGGACTCCATTTCCTCACTAATACTTCAGCTTTCAAGCAATAACGCTCAGAGGCTGTTCCTGATTCCATTTCTGAGGACAAAAACAGAAATTGTTGGAAAATCTTAGCAGGTCTGGCAGCATCTGCAGAGAGAAATCAGAATGAATGTTTCAGGCCTAGTGACCCTTCTTCAGAACTGATGGTAGCGAGTGAAAGGATGGTTTAAATACAGAAGATGGGCTGGGAGATGGGGAGTAGAGTAAACAATAGGTGGAGATAGAGCCCAAATGGAGAGAAAAATAGTTGGATAGACAAAGGAATGGTTAAAGGTCAGTCAAGGGGGAATGACCAGGTACTAATGGGGACAATTAGTGGGTGACAATGGGTGGTGTTTATAACAGGCCATGTAACAACATGGGGGAATTCACGGGGAAAGATGACCAAGCTCTATAATTGCTGAACTTGATATTAACTTCAGAAGGCTGCAGGGTTCCCAAGTGGAAAATGAGATGTGAGATTCCAGCTTGCACTGAGCTTCGCTGGAGACTGCAGCCAGCCTGAGACAGATGTTAGTCAGACAACATATGGTATGTTGAAATGGCAATCAACTGGATGTTTAGAGTTGTTTTTGCGGACAAAGCATAGGTGTTCTGCAAAGCGATCACCCAGCCTGCGTTTTTCTTACCTAATGAAGAGGAAACTATATTGTGAGCAGTGAATAGTTTGTCTCCTCACAGAATACAGAGAGGCCTGGATAGAGTGGACATGCAGAAGATTTTTGAACTTCTAAGAGAGACTAGGATCTGGGACTATAGTCATAGGGTGAAGGGATGACCCTTTAGAACTGAGATGATGAGGAACATCTTCAACCAGAGGGGGATGAATCTGTGGAACTCATTACCGCAGAGGGCTATGGAGGCCAAGTCATAGAGTTTACTTAAGACAGAGATGGCTAGGTTCTTAATGAGTAAGTGGATCAAGGCATCAGGTACCTTCGGTTGTCTTACTCACAGATAGAATAAACTGTTTCTCCTCTTAGACTAGTTCCTCAAACTCAAACTCTTTCTATTCTCCCTGTCTCTCTGCTTCTCCATCTTGTTTGTTGCCAGTGTTGTATTTAACATTCTCTTGTCTCTATCTGGTTTTGTTTCATTCACTCTTGGGACATGGCCATTCTTGGGTTGGCCAGCACTTGTCCATCTCAAATGGCCTTTGAGAAGAAATGTCTTCATCCAGAGACTGGGGAGCCTGTAGAATTCTCTCCCACAGAAAGCAGTTGAGGTCAAAACGCTGAATATTTTCAAGTATGAGTTAGATACAGTTTTTAGGGCTAAAGGGATCAAAGAGTATGAGGAGAAAGCTGGAACAGGGGACTGAGTTAGATGATCATCCGTGATTATGTTGAAAGGGGTTGCAGACAAAATGGGCTGAATGGCCTACTCCAGCTCCTGTTTTCTGCGTTTTGTGAAGGTGATGGTGAGCTGCCTTCCTGAACTGCTGTGGTCCACTTGGTGTTGGGACATTTGACCCAGTGACATGAAGGAAGGATGATGATATATTTCCCAGTCCGAATGGTGAGTGCCTTGGAGGGGAACCTGAAGGAGGTGGTGTCAGATGTGTCTACTGTCCTTGCCTGTGGGTTCAAAAGCTACTGTTGGAGGAACCTTGGTGAGTTACTGAAGGGCATCTTGTAGATTATACATGCTGTGCATTGGTGTTAAAGGGGGTGAATGTTGATTGTGTTAGTTGAGGTGCCAATCAAGTGGCTGCTTTGTCCTGGATGGTGTGAAGCTTCTTGTTGGAGCTGCACCCATCAAAGCAAGTGGTTATATCATCACCCTGATTTCTGCTTAGTCGATAGATGGGACGCAGGCTGTGGGAGTCAGAGTGTGAGTTACTCACCTTGACCTGCTCTTGTAACCACAATATTTATTACACTGCTTCCGTTAATGGATAGGTCAATGGGAATCCTCAGGATGTGGTTCATCAGGGAATTTTTTTTTCCTTATTTTTTCATGGGATGTGTATCTCGTTGGCAAGGCCAGTATTTGTTCCTCAGCCCTAATTGCCCTCAAACTGAATCACTTTCCTGTTCATTTCAGAGGGCAATAAGAACGATCTAATTGGGGGAGGCAATGGCCTAGTGGTATTATCGCTGGACTGTTAATCCAGAGACCCAGTTAACATTCTGCGTACCCGAGTTTGAACCCTCTCATGGTAGATGGTGGAATTTGAATTTAATAAATATCTGGAATTAAGAATGTAATGATGGCTGCGAATCCGTTTTCAATTGTTGTAAAACCCATCTGCTTCACTAATGTCCTTCAGGGAAGGAAATCTGCCATCCTTACCTGGTCTGGGCTACATGTGAATCCAGGCCCACAGCAATGTGGTTGACTCTTAACTGCCCTATAGGCAATAAATGCTGCTTAGCCAGTAAAGCCCTCATCCCAAGAATGAACAATGGAACAAAAAAATTGCAGTGAGTCTGGAGTCACATGCAGGCCAGACCAGGTAAGGATGGCAGATTTCCTTCCCTGAAGGACATTAGTGAACCAGAGATAAAAGGTACTGCAGATGCTGGAGAATCCGAGATAACACGCATGGGGCTGGATGAACACAGCAGGTCAAGCAGCATCATAGGAGCAGGAAAACTTGACGTTTCGGGCCTAAACCCTTCATCAGAAATGGGGGAGGGGGAGAGGGTTCTGAAATAAATAGGGAGAGAGGGGGAGGCGGATAGAGGATGGATAGAGGAGAGGATAGGGCAACAAACAACTGCACCTCCCAGTCGCGAACCATTTCAACTCCCCCTCCCATTCCTCAGATGACATGTCCATCCT
>JAHRHZ010000019.1:921684-947154 GCA_024137785.1 Ginglymostoma cirratum
TCAAGTTTTCCTGCTCCTATGATGCTGCTTGACCTGCTGTGTTCATCCAGCCCCATGCTTGTTATCTCTGACATTAGTGAACCAGATGGGTTTTTACAACAATTGATGGGAACATTGGGAATTCAGGTGACATGTTTCCAGCTCTCAGTTAGCCTGGCATTGTTGTGTGTTATTATGTCATAAACCGTTTATAACTAAATTCAATAAAGAGGGAAAATGGCTTGTGCCTTGTTTGGGAGAAGCTGTTGCCCATGAGAAGTCTGGGTGGTATAAGTTGTGACTCTGTAATTATCTAATGCTGTGTTCTCATAGTGAAGGGTTCAGTACCAAGGCTGCACACAGTAATGCTTTCTTAACCTTACTCCATCAGCCTGTATTTATCTTTCAAATTGTGATTTGAGACTTTAACAGAATACAAATAGATAACACAGTGTGGAGCTGGGGGAGCACAGCAGGACAGGCTGCATCAGTGGAGTAGGAATGTTGACATTTCATGTCGGGACCCTTCTTTAGAGAAACTTCCTTCAGAAAAATATTCTTCAGAAAAGACCTGAAATGTCAATTTTCCTACTCCTCTGATGCTGCCTGGCCTGCTGTGCTCCTCCAGCTCCACACTGTGTTATCTCTGAGTCCAGCATCTGCAGTTCTTACTGTATCAGAACACAAAGGGATTTGTTTGGTAGAATCTTATTGAATTCCATAGGCATTCACTCCCATTAGCCAATTCCACATAAAAACCGGATCTATATCTCAATGTCATTTAAACTAAAGGTTAAATTGGGTTCCAGTGTAACTCGTTAAGATGTGAGTAATTTTTCAAGGAAATTCCAAACTCTTAGCTCTCAAGTCTTTGGGCTGTCATTTCCCACAATCCTCTACAGCTCCCTGGTCTGTTCAATGACACCCACCTCCACCCCAATGTCCCTGTCCTGAGCTAACCCCTTCCTCATACCTGCCCTGATTACTCCCCTTCTTATGACCCTTTTTAATCCCTTAGCCCAAGAGACACTGACAGAGGGACATAGGAACAGGAGTAGGCCAAACAGCCCATCAAGCCTGTTCTTCCACTCAATGAAATGATGGACGATCCGACTTCAATATGAACTCTACATTCCTTCTAATCCCTGTTAGTCTTTCATCCCCTGGGAAATTAAGAATCTACTTCCCTCAGCCTTAGAAATGTTTAACAATTCTGCATCATTGGCCTTTTGACAAAGGGAATTCCAAAGACACACAATCCTCTGAGAAAATAAACTTTTGTTCATCTCTGTCTTAAATGTGCATCTCTTATTTTTAAACTCTGCCCCCTAGAGCCAGACTCTTCCACAAAAAGAACCATCCTTTCCTCACCCACCTGGTCAAGTCCCCACTGGATCTTATATGTTTCAATGAAGTCCCCTCTGAACCCCATGGAATCCAATTTGAACGCATCTGGTAAGTGTTTGCAGCTCGAGGGAGTTCAGAACTGAGTTGAGGAGCTGGACGCTGAGCTTCAGACAATATGTTACATTACAGAAGGGGAAAGTTCCCTGGAAACCTTTCTCCAGAGGCTGTTCACATCCCTCGGATTAGGGAATTGGAGATTAGCCATGGATCAGGGACAGATCGCTGTGACTGTTGGTGAGGCCAGTATGGGTCACAGGCCTTTCTAACAGTGAACCCAGTGGCATACGTTTCTGTTTGGGTCCTGACCCCAAATATTTCCCGACTGAGGAATGATAACCTGGGTCAGTAATGAAGGGGAAAATCTGAGATTCAACTGCAGTGTGTGGAGCTACATCTATGGAGGAGGGAGCCAGCTCAATGTAACTGGTAAGTCAATGGGAGGGAACACTGGTGTGAACAGGGAAGGGAGCTGTGCTTCATTAGTGGAAGGGCAGAATGGTCATGAAGGCCAGGTATTCCCAAGGCAGGATGGAGCGTAACCTGAAGGGAAACCTGCAGTGTGTGGTCTTCCTATATATATGCTGTCCTTGTTCTCTAGAAGGAGAAGGTCATGGGTTGGAAGGTGGTCTCTGAGGATCTCTGGTGAATTTCTTTAGTGCATCTTGTAGGTAGTACACAGCAGGGAGTCAGTGGTGAAGACGATGGATGCTTGTGGATGTGGTTTCATCACATTCCTGACCTGTGCCTTGCAGATAGTGGATAGGGTTTGGGGAATGAGGACGAGAATTACTATCAGAAGAACTCAAAATTAATGTTATTGACAATCTTGTACATTGCTCAGGCTACAGCGGCTGTGTGTGTAACAATCTGATATTTTACAGAAGAATCTTCCCATGGTATTCTTTGGACTTCAGATCCCATTTTAATCACTGGTAGTATTCTGTGCTTCGCTGTCTTGATCTGCATTGTCCTGCTTACAGTTTTCCTTCTGAAACAAAAGCTGTGTTCATCAGTAAAGGACTCCACACAAGGGTAAATCCCATTTCATCTTGGATTTGATTCTGTCACTGTACATTTATTGTTTTCGATCTTGGGACAATTGTTTTTAGTAAGTGATGGTATTCCCACTGTACTGTACAGATCCATTGTAAATGGTGGATCAGTGACTGTCGAGACCATCCCACGAGTCCAGATGCCCACTCACTGCCAGTTTGCTCCATCTCTGGTATCACACACCTTCTGATGCCAGGCTGCAGGCATCTGCTGGTGACAGTCAGAAAAATTTGAATGGGTCAAGTATCAGACAGCACCTGCAGGATCCCCAGTAGGTACAGGATCATTACCCACCGAGCCCAGTGTCAGGGTCTGCCTTGGTGCTGGTGAGAGATTATGTAGAGATCTGGAATCAGTTCTCCTGGTCTCTCTCTGTTCCAGGGAAGTAATGAACTAGAAACATGAGCTGTCATGGAGTGCAAATGTTTTTGTCTTTTGTGTTTGTGATTGTGCACTGAAATGGGAAATTAACTGTTTTACAAACCAAGGATCTTTGAGGGATTGCTGCACTTTCTGAAATCAAATAAACTAAATCTCATTGTAAGTGCTGGTGAAACAGCTGCTTGTCGTGGCAGTAGTGGGAGAGGGTTTACATACCATACAGCCACATACCTGTACAGCATTAAGCAGAACTTTCAGTCCACCTCAGCCATGTCAACCAGATATCCAAAATTAATCTAGTCCCATTTGCCATCATTTGGCCCATATTCTTCTAAACCCTTCCTATTCATGTCCCAGAATTTATCATTTTTATAAAAGTATCATTCAGAGGAATTGTCGGCTATAGGAAACAATTTTCTTGCCCAAATCTAATTATTCTCAGGAAGGTCGCTGCAAGCTAACACCTTCAGCCGCTGCTTAGGGTGTAGAGATACCCCCAGATGTGTAAAGAACAGAGTTGTAGGGTTTTGACCCAGTGACAGTAAAGGAACAAGGATATATATCCAAATCAGGAGGGGAATTGCTCATAGGGAAACTTTGAAAGTGTGGTATTCCCCCATGCATCTGCTGCCATTGCTCTCTGAGGTCAAAAGCTTTCGAAGGTGCTGTTGAAGGAAACTTCCTGAGGTACTGATTTCTGATTTGGAACAGAGAGTAATTCCTGACAAATGTTGCGATAATGATTGAATTACTTTACTTACCATTTACTGTTTTATTAACAGCTTTCTGGTATCCATCAGGCTTCTAAATAAATGCTACACATTAGGTATATTGCATATTTATCACAGAACAACACTGTAATCTTCACACTCTCGGTGTTGACGAATTTTACACTCTGCACCACAAAGTTTTGAGACCAGCTTAAAGACGAAAAGGATGATCTAGAAACTTGGAAATGCAGAAAAGAGCAGAATTTGTATGAACAACCAAGACTTTGACCAAAACCAGATGGCTTTCTGGGAAACTTGGCCAAATTGTGTTGTTTCCATCTACAGAAAAGAAAGATTTTTTCCAGAGACTTGTGGCACTCTCAGCTGGTTAAGACTGAGAAAATACTGAGGGAGAGAACTGCAACAACTCACTGCGATGCTGCCCAGGGTAAACAAATATAAACACAAAGAAAGACTTCAGAATGTCTTTATGCAAAGATAAATTCTGGGACATGAATAGGAAGGGTTTAGAAGAATATGGGCCAAATGATGGCAAATGGGACTAGATTAATTTTGGATATCTGGTTGACATGGCTGAGGTGGACTGAAAGTTCTGCTTAATGCTGTACAGGTATGTGGCTGTATGGTATGTAAACCCTCTCCCACTACTGCCACGACAAGCAGCTGTTTCACCAGCACTTACAATGAGATTTAGTTTATTTGATTTCAGAAAGTGCAGCAATCCCTCAAAGATCCTTGGTTTGTAAAACAGTTAATTTCCCATTTCAGTGCACAATCACAAACACAAAAGACAAAAACATTTGCACTCCATGACAGCTCATGTTTCTAGTTCATTACTTCCCTGGAACAGAGAGAGACCAGGAGAACTGATTCCAGATCTCTACATAATCTCTCACACACTCATTAGGGGCTATTGGATAGCAGCTCAGCGTGGCTCATCTCCAATTTGCCCAGATGGTGACCAGTGACTGATCATTCAGCATGGAAGAAAAAACACTCCAATTGGCAAGTGAGAAGTACTGTCCAACTTGCCTTGTGTAATTCAAATTGAGGGTTCAGTCTGACTGGAATGTTCAGGTCCAAGTATTCCTGATTTTGTTCCTGATTTTGCCTGTGGGATGTATCTCTCTCCCAGAGCTCTATTCCTCTTCCACTCGGCTGTACCGTCAGCTGCCCACAGCTATGATTTGGAAATTGTTTGACAAATTAACCACTTTCATGGAAATAGAAACATTTCAAGACTGTAATTCCTGACTGTCTAATCAATATTGTCATCTCTCATTTCACAATGATTAATGGACCCAATCTTCCTTGGTTCCATTTTATAACAAAATGTGAAAAATTCTCCAGTGGATTCTGACTCAACATATATGGTAAATATCTCGCACTGCAATTAACATCTGGGTTTTACAAATTCACCCAATTCCCAAAGAGTCCTCTTTCTGAAATTCCATTGGTCCCATCATCTGATTGATATCTCTATTCACCAATCACCACCAGTGAGAATGGGCTTGGTGAGGAGCAACCAGATTATGCACCATGCTGGATTCCCAACTTGATTACTGGGATCTCGTTGCTCAGGTTTCATATCACTGTCTCCACTCTCTAATTTCATTGTTTTTCAATCCCAGGGTCAGACCACCATCCTCCTAGTCTGTCCTGGATGCCCCAAGTTCAAGCCTCATTCTCTGCCACTCGGCACCACTGACTATAGGCTTTCCCTTCTTCCCTCATGCACAGTCCTCTGGTCTCCTCAGTCACTGCCAACCTCAGGAGCTAGGTGCTGTCATAACTGCATTTCACAATCCTCAAAAAGAAAGAGCATTTTCCATTTATATTACTCGTCTCACAACCTCAGCATGGCGTGGGAGTCTTTACACTGAGTGAAGTCATTTGAAGTGTGGTCACTGTTGTCAGAAAGAGAGGAATGAATTTAATCGCAGCAAGGTCACTGGGAGAACAATGCTGCTTAAAATTAGAAGAACATAAGAACTAGGAGCGAATGTAACGCCAACAGCACCGCAAAGTGTGTAGTCGATGGCCTAGTAGTAATGTCACTGGACTGTTAACCAACATGTTCTGGAGACCCATGTTCAAATCCTGCTATGGCAGATGGTGGAATTTGAATTCAATTAAATTCTGTAATTAAGAATCTAATGATGACCACGAATCCATTCCTGGTGTAAAACCCATCTAGTTCACCAATGCCCTTTAGTGAAGGAAACTGTCGTCCTTACCTGGTCTGGCCTACATATGACTCCAGACACACAGCAATGAGGTTGACTCTGAACTGCTCTCTGGGCCATTAGGGATGAACAATAAATGCTGGATTGGCCAGCAATGCCCTCACCCTATGAATGAATAAATAAAAGCTGCTCCACCAGCTCCCCATTTGATAAAATCCTGGTGGATAATCGGTACCAATTCCACTTACCCATCTGCTCCCTATCTCCTGAAAATTCTGGGAGACACTAGCGGTCTGTCCATTTCAACTCTAAAATACTCCCAATGATGGAGCATCATCAACTCTCTAGTGGAGAGAATTCCAAAGATTAACAACCCTTTGAGGAAAGAAATTTCTTCCAAAAATGTTATCAGTCCACCTGATCGTGAAGACAAGACTTCAGTTTGACACCTCATTGAAAAGCCTGTCCTGCTGACAATGCTGCACTGCCTCTGCACTGCACTGAGGAACCAGCTTGGATGGTACGATCAAATGTCAGGACTTGGCTTTCAATCCAAAATCTCCAGTCTCAAAAACAAATGTTTTTTCACTGAGCCGACAGTAATAAATGAAGGAGGCTGTAAACATGGATCTGGTTCCAGTGAGAGAAATTCTTTTCCCCATAAGCAGCAAATATTGTTAGATTGTGAAATAATTCTAAATAAGCCATCATTGTGTCCATGTTAGTAGATCATAGTTTTTAACATTTCTCTTTTTCCTGTTAGGCATCGTAGCAACAAGATCACTCTATTTACAGTAAGCTTAAAGATATGTTTCTAATTTTGCCTCCAATAGGCTGTTTTACCTGATGCAACAATGTTTATGCTATCTCCCATAACATGACAATCTGGGTGTGGGGATAGTGTTATTGACAAGTCTAAAAGTTACTAATATGTACAGTGACTTCAGAAATGGAATACGCTCCTGTTATAGACAAAAATGACCTTCCTCAGGCTTGTCAATATTTGGGCTAACATTAACAATTCGGTTGCACAGAGCAAGATTATTTCCAATAGAGTCTCACGCTTCATGTGATCTGATCCTGGATGGAATCTGAGATATTTGTACTCCCAGGTCACAGGCTGTGATGCGGTGAAGACATCATCAGCATGTAGGATCATAGAATCATTCAGTACAAAAGATGTCCTTCAGCCCATCAAGCCTGTCCCATGAAATACTACATTAAACCTACACTAGTCCCAGTTTCCACCACCACGCCCACAGCCTTAAAAGTTATGAAAATTCAGTTGCTAATCCAAGTACTTTTTAAAGGTTGTGAAGTTTCCCACATCAACTACCCTCCCAGGCAGTGCATTCCAAATTCCCACCACCCTCTGGGTGAAAAGACATAGTCTCAACTCCCTTCCAAACCTACTGCCTTTTATTGAGTCATAGAGGCATACAGCATGGAAACAGACCCTTCAGTGCAACTCATCCATGCCGAACAAATTTCCCAAACTAAACTCGAACCATTTGCCTCGACTGGCCTTTATACAACGAAACCTTTTCTCTTCATGTCCAAATGTCTTTTAAATGTTTTAATTGTATCTGCATTTATTACTTCCTCTGGCAGTTCATTCCACATATAAACCACCCTCTGTGTGAAAAAGTTGCCCCTCAGGTCCATTTTAAATCTTTCTCCTCTCACTTTAAGAACATGCTTTTTAGTTTTGAACTCCCTTTCGCGAGAGAAAATTCCTTTGCCTTTTCTTTATCTATGGTCCTCCTAATCTTTTACACTGCATACAGATAATGCCCCCACAAACTTCTGTGCATCAAAGAAAACAATCTGAGCTTATCCAGCCTCATTGCATAAGTAAACAACTCCATCCCAGGCAAAACCCTGATGAATTTCCTCTGCACGCCTCCAGTACAATCACAACCTTTCTATAGTGTGCTGACCAGAACTGCACACAGTACTCCAGCTGCGACCTGACCAAAGTATAGCACCAACATAACTTCCCTGCTCTTATAATCTATGCCCTAACCAATAAATAACCAAGAGTCCCATGTACCTTCATAATGAACCTATTAAACTGTCCTGCCCCCTTCATAGGTCTATGGACAAGCTCCCCAAGATCCGTCAGTCCCTCTGAGCTTCCTCATGTCCTGCCATTCATTGAATCCTCCATGTCTCCTAAAACTCCCCTGACCCACCGACTGTGAGATTGGACACAACAACCAAAGAAGTGGAATTAAAAACCTAGCCTCATGATAACATTTCCAGTTGACAAGGATATCTTTCAGGGAGGGAAACCTGTCAGTTTTACCTAGGCTAGTCTATATGTGACTTCAGGCCAACAGCAATGTGATTGACTCGAAATAACCCTCTGAAAAGGCATTACCAAGACAGACAGTTCAAGGGGCAATTAGGGATGGGCACGAAATAAAAAAAGAAACTTTCACTCGACGTGACCCTGGAGCAGTAACCCTGTTTTTATTGGAATCATTCTGGGAATGTGGGTGTGGCTTTCTTCATAGCCCCAAGGTGTTAAGACCAACTGCAGCCTTGACTGTCGGAGATCACAGCAGGTCAAACAGCATTCATGGAGAGAGAGCAAGCTAACATCTTAAGTCTAGATGACTCTTCATCAGAGTTGAAATGAAGTGTAGGGGGGGACAATGAATTTGCATATTCTGATCACTTAATCTAAATTAGTAACATCTTTTCTCCATCAGCATCCTGCACCCACTACCCCCACCACTACACTGCCACCTCCCCTCCAATCCATCTTGTATCACAGCGTGCATCCAAGTGATTCTTTTGAATTCAGTTAAATCCAGTTAAGAGAAAATTCGACAACAGCAATTTGCTTAATTGTGGATGTTTATTAAGTAATAACAATGATAGTAATAAGAGTAAAAAATGGGAAAGAAAGGGGAAAATTAACAATAAGTCTCACGCTCTTTTGCCCGTTGGGGACCCCTTGATTGACAGCTCGTCTGGAGACTTAGGTTCGTTCCTGGAACCATTGACAATCCAGGTCCAATGTGAAGTCCAACTCTGAAAATGAAACTCCCTCTCTCTTATTCATTGTAACAAACAGCCACCATGGAGAAAGCAGATACAGAAGACAAAGCTGCTTGCTGGTATGGGAAAAAAGTTTTTAATTGTGCTGTCTGTGGCACATAAAGGAATATACACAGGACTCATTCAAGGTGATGCAGCTGTTGAATATCATGAACACTTTTAATTCTTCAGACCATCCTATACATCCCAGAACTATTTTCATAAATGCTTTCCCTTCCACACTTCACATCAGCTCTGATGAAGAGACACCTAGATTTAAAACATTAGCTGTCTCTCTCTCCATGGATGCTGTCAGAACCAGTGATCTCCAGTATTTGTTGTTTTCAGAACATATTCCAGCATCTGCAATAATTTGTTCCTGCAGCCTCGAATGTCATTGTGTCTGGGATACACAATTCCACCACCAGCTGGTGAGAGAGCCTGGAAGCTTTCAGGCAGAAATCACTGAGTTACTTCCTGGATAAACCCTGAACATTTGAAATTATCATTTGTTGCTGCATTTGATGAAAGATTAATTTTGGAAACTAATAATGTTTTTAATTTTGTTTGGACAGACTCTAAACCAGCTCCCAAAGCCTAAAGTACTGAAGCTATCATTCCGTGCAATGCCTGTATCCTGGAACATAAGAATTATCAGATAGTGACTGTGGAACACTCTTTCCAGACTGCTTCACCATGATGCTGACTGTGGAACACTCTTTCTAGACTGCTTCACCGTGATGCTGACTGTGGGATACTCTTCCCAGACTGCTTCACCATGCTGCTGGTTATAGGACACTCTTCCCCATCCATGCAGACTCATTGATGTAGATTGTAAACAGTTGAAGCCTCAGCATTTGTTGCAGAGGGGAGGTGCAACTCCTCTGATAATTAAAACCAAAACCCCCAGAGAAACTCCCCTCACCTCATTAAAGGAAATGTGAAAAGTGGTACAATCTGACTCTTTTCACCTAACCTGTTATAAAGGAGAGAATAAATGAAATGAATTCCTGATAGTCACTCTATAATCAACAAGTTAAAATTTATTTGTCTAACTCTAACAGTTAACAAATTAACAGAACTGCTAACAAACTGAACAATTCCCCCTTAACTACTAAGTTTACCAAAATATAACGAAATTCTAATGTTATGCTATTCCAATAGATACACGTACCACTTATATAAGCCAAATCATTTAAAATAATGAATTAAAACTTAATGTCTTGGAATTACAGTCAGAATAAGTCTTCCAGAATGTTCTTTGCCTTCTCCACTGTCCTTTTTCATTCAATGTCTTTCTTCATCGAATTTGTGTCAGGAATATTAGGTATGAGTGTCATAGTACCTTTATTTAGGTGATACTTACTCTGAGAACTTAGAGATTTCTATGAGAGCCAGTGATTCTTTCTCTTATAGCTGAGAGCTGTTCTCTCGGCAGATGACAGTTGACTCTCATACAGATTTTCAAATGCCCTCTTCTTTTATACCTTTGATGACTTATTAAATTCTTACAATAGGATTGGTCCAAGATTGTCAAAACCATCAAATTTAAAATTAATTGGGCTTTTATATCTATAGCCTGAATTAAATTAATTGGCTAAATTCAAAAACCTGTTATCTTGGTAAAAGTGATGCTTTGCCTGCTAAAAGTATAGCCTTTTGTAAAAATGTTTCAGTTTCAAGAACTTCCTGTGCATTTGCTGCAGCCTGCAGACTTTTTCTTTAATCTCCAAATCTAGAGAAACACCTCATCTTTTAAAGGGATCACACACTCTTTCCCCTATCATTTTACAAACAAATTCTAAAGTTCTGCCTTCCAATCCACAAGTGCTCTACCCAACTTTTCAACACACTGAGCCTGTGACAATCTTTGATTCTTACCCTGTCTGGCCTAATGTGACAGAAAAACTGTTTAATTTGATTAACTCATATCTACTCTCTGGGCACTTTGGAGTGGGCAATAAATACTGCCTAGCCAGTCATGCCCAATATTAATGAATAAATGGATGGAAATCTTCACTAGTTACAGATCAGAAATGGCTCATTTATCCACGCTCTATTTCTCGTTGTAAATCCATCCTCTATTCATGTACCACGTTGACAGATTGCCTCTTCTCCACATTGCTTTTTATTTTGTCGACAAGATAATCAATGAGTCAAACATATTATCACATTCACAAACCCCATTGTGACTCTGCCTGTCTACATTGACATTTCGAAGTCTTCTGCTATAACAGCCTTGGTAATGGATTCCAGCATTTTCCCCTGATGGACATCAGGCTGACTCCTCTTATTAACTTTTACTGGCTTGGAGGGGAACTCGCAGGATTTGGTGTTCCCATGTATCTTCTGCATTATCTTGCTAGATGGTAGTGGCTGTGGGTTTGAAAGGATCTGTATAAGGGCCTTTGGTGAATTTCTGTAGTGTATCTTATAGAACGTATACACTGCTGTTACTGAGCATCAGTGGTGGACAAAGTGGATGCTTGTGGATGTGGTGCCAATCAAACAGGCTACTTTGTCCTAGGTGGTGTCAAGCTTCTTGAGTGTTGTTGCGATGTTTAAAGAAATGTTGTGTTGTAGATCACATGGCCTGCACGGCAATGGGTGATAGTTTCTCACAACCTCTGCAACTGGACAGTGTGATAGTCTGTGGTCACTGTCCTGTGTCTGTAACTGTATAATGTCTGGCCCCTTGTTTCTGCTTTTCGTTGAAAATAACAATTGTATTTTCGTTAAATTATCAATGTTCAGATTGGAGATGAATCACTCTCTTTGCCACCTAAAGAATATTTTAAATGGTCTCCAAATGCTGTGAAGAATTTATTTACCTGCAATGAGGCAGGTTTGATCAGACCAACATCTGAAGGACAGATTAAAAATCTCAGGTCAAAGTGAAGGTCACTCAGTGACCCTGAACCAACCCTCTTCCAATTGCACATGGAGCTAAAGATTACCTTGGTCAGACTTTGGGGAAACAATGTCAGTGTTGCCTCGAATTAACATCTTCACCACTTTTTATCTGAACACTTCTGGATCTTTCTGTGCGCCTGTTATCCCTTTAAAACATCCAATTATTTCAGATGGCGATAGCAAGAACTGCAAATGCTGGAGACAGAGACAACACAGTATGGAGCTGGAGGAACACAGCAGGCCAGGCAACATCAGAGGAGCATGAAAGTTGACATTTTGGGTTGGGACATTTCTTCAGGACCCTTCACATGTACCACTTTTCTGAGCAGTGGGTTTTACAACACACTGCCACCATGTTGGATTTAAAGTGAGTTGTTCTACTCCGCTTGGAATTTATACTGTCTGCTCCATTGGGATTTTGATCTGTGTGGGTTTGTACATGGGGTCCAATTCAATATGTTTGTTGATTGCATTATGGGTTGATAACCATGCCTCTAGGAATTCCTATGTATGTCTATGTTTAGCTTGGGCTACTATTGTTATGTGATCCCAGCTAAACTGATAGCCTTCAATTTCCAAGTGTACTGATATCAGGAAAGTTCGTCGTATCGTTTTGCTGCTAGCTGATGTTCATATATATTTAATCCCCGCGAATATGCTGTTGTTGAGGTGAGATTTCCTTCTGGATTCCACAAAGTCTTCTGAAAAGCAATCCTCCATTTCCATCATGACAAACCATTCTAAAAGAGATGGAATAACATGAATCACTGAGATTCTTCCACTTTCATCCTCAACCAAACAAAATCCTGGTAGCTACATCGGACTGAGTACTCTGATAAATCAAACTCATTTCTGGTGGTTTCTGTGTGAATTCTGTAGGTAATGTACATCTCCATTGCAGACACATGTTTCTTTGGGTCATCAACTGTAAGGAAGAGATCTTTGATTTCACCATCTAGCTCATCATCCAGTTGTAATCTATTAAGGGGTGACGAGGAAGAAACAGGACTTGATGTCTCTACTGGTTTCCCATTGGGTAACATTTGATTGTTGTCTCATACTACCACATGTATAATTTTGTTGTCTTTGAGCATGCATTCAATCTCTTTTAGAAATGTTACAAACTTTAGAGGGTCAAGTCTGTAAGGATGATGCTTAATTGGAACAGCATTTCCTCTATCTCCAGCATGTGCAATTAGATTAATACTTGTCAGCTTACTCCCACATATCTCTACATATGATAGTAATAAATCTTTCAGATCATTTTGATTTTCCTCTGGGAGGTAAATTAATAATTGCCTTATTGTCCATTGTAATTTGGAGGAATTCCCAAGCACTTGGTTCTTCACTCTGTGGTGTAACCAGTAACACATTATTCTTTTGCTTTCCTTCCCTATTAACTACCTTTTGAACATATTCACTTGACACACTCTGTGAGACTTCCTTCTATCTGGTGTTCTTATCAAATACTTCACCTCACTCAATCTCCATTGGATTTGATAAGCTTCACTAAAACTTGCATTTAAAGGTTCACTTATTACTGGAAGTTACACTAGGACTAAAAACATCCACTTTGGCCTCCACCTGTTCTTGTTATTTTTTTATGTCTCAACCATTTGATCGTGCAAACGTGCTCTCTGTTGACACTAACACTAACACTGGAAGTCACATCTCCACTAGGAAAATTGTGAATTTTTGATTTCTTGCATGTTTGTTGTCTCATCACGTGCTGTACTACTTTTAAATGCTGTCTAGCCAACATACCCTCTCATTTAATCTGACCTAAAGTTTGACAGATCGTCTAAACATGTAGTCTCTGAACTCTGACTCACCAATTTCTCCTTATTTAATTTCAGTGGTTGTCTCACCTCATGTCCAAAAACTAATTCAAATAGACCGAATTTGGTGGATACATTTGCTGCATTCCTAATTGCAAAACCGACAAATGGAATTCCATTGTTCCACTTCTCTGTATAGTCTTGATTGCAAACCCTTGAACGTAATCTTAAAAGTTTGATGCCACAGTTCTGAAACTCCCTGCGATTCTGGATAGTACACAATGGATTTAAATTGTTTCATTCCTAAGCAATCTACAACTTCCTTGAACAATTTTGATGTAAAATCTGACCCTCAATCTGATTGTATCTCTGTGGGTAGTCTGTACCTTGTGAAAAACTTGAGTAATTCGACTACAATGGTTTTAGCCATGATCCCGTGTAATGGAAAGGCCTTTGGAAACCTAGTGGACACATCCATTATGTCGTCAAATACTGATTCCCAATTTTTGTTTTAGGCAGGGGTCTTATGCAAACAGTTAAGACCCTTGTAAAAGGTTCTTCACATGCAGGAATTGGTGTTAAAGATATTGGTATTATCACTGACTAAGGTTTTCCATTAACCTGACACGTATAACATATCTGACAAAATTCAGTTCCATCCTTCTGCAGTCCAGGCCAGCTTTTGTATTTTGGCTTGAGTGTTCCTTACCCCTAAATGACATCCTACTGGTAACCCATGTGATCTCTGCAAAATCTCCTTTCTATAACCTACAGGTAATGCAACTTGATGAACTTCTGCCCAATTCTTATCAGCTTGAATATGTGATAGTCTCCATTTTCTCACCAAAACATTGTTTTTAAGATAGTAACATCCTGGGATACACTCATATTCTTCTTCTCTGAATGCTTTTGGTACAATTTTTCTGAACTAAAAATATCCACTTTGTCCTCCACTTGTTCTTAGATTTTTTTCTCTCAACCATTGGTCAAACATGTTCCCTGATAATTCAACTTTCGTATCTTTATTCTTTCATTTCTCCTCCTACTTCAACCTGTGGCTTTGTCATCTTGTTATCACATAGTCAGGAAAAATTCTAGTTGTTTGACTTTCCACTGACTTTTCAACCACAGTAGGCAGCACTCCCACCTGTGATCCTGTTGTATCATTACCAGGGACAAATTGTATTCCTGGAGTCGAGAGCTCTTCCAGTACTCCTAATGCCACTTCACCACTTTTCACTGGACAGCTCAACCTTACTTTACATAATGCAGCACTTCTCATCTCACCATAGATTCTACATATTACCATGTTTTCTGACAATAATCCTTTTGAATTACATATTTCCTCATTTCCCAACATCAAAGATTGACATGTTCCCGTATCTCTTAATATTATAATTTCTTTACCTCCTCCTCCTGACATATGTGAGTGAACCTTACCCCCACAAGTAAATGGTTTATGAAGATCTAGCACTTTCTTCTCAAACAATCCTTGACCTGGTTGTACATTCTGGTGCATCTTTTTAGCATCCACTGTTCTTTACTTTATTGCTTCAACAAAACAGGCTGATCCTGTTTTCCCACATTCGTCTTCCCAGTGCTTTTTCTAAACCAGCAACACCGTGACTTTATGTAGCTTACTTCATTGCGGTGAAACAACTGAGCCTCATGTGTCTCCTTTTCACCCTGTGGTAAACTATCTTTATTGTCTTCAATGAGATCTCCTTTTCCCTTATCACCCGAGGATTTCTCTTTTCCCCAATTTCTATCCCTCACAGGTTGAAATTGATTTCAGAACCCAAACTTTGATTTATGAATCAATTCATAATCATCTGCCATTTCAGCTGCTAATATTGCAGTTTTTACTGTCTCCTCTTCCACATGAGTTCTCACTCATCATGAAGTGGATTTTTGAACTCCTCCAAAATAATTGTCCTCTAAAAGCATCATATGTTTGATCAATTTTCAATGCCCTAATCCACCTGTAAAAATTACCTTGTTTGACTGTTTCAAACTCAATGTTTGACCAGGGTTCCTCCTTAGATTCCTGAAACATTGTCTCTAGGCTTCTGGCAGTAGCTCATATGCACTTAAGATGGCTTTCTTCACCTCATTATATTCTCCAGATGCCTCCACTGATAGTGATTCAAATACATCACTAGCTCTACCTACCAACTTTGCTTGGATCAACAATATCCACATGGTCACCGGCCACTTTGTTTGTTAAGATACTTTTTCAAATTAAGTGAACAAGACTTCTACATCCTCCTCATTGAATTTAGACAACACTTTGAACTATTTAAATGGATCCACTGAGCCTTTGGCTACGATGGGTTTGTTCTTCATCATTATTTTCCTCACTAAGCCTACCTTCTACTTTCACCTCACCCTTTTAAGCTGACTTTCCTGTCTAATTGCCAACTTCCAAAGCTCAAATTCTCTCCACTTCCGCTTTTCTTCTCTCTCTTTCTCTCTCTTTTCTGCAAAGACCATCCTCTCTTTTTCTTTTTTCCTCTGCTCTTAATTGTAATTCAAGCTGTTTCATTTCCTGTTCATAGATACCAAGGTGTAGAGCTGGATGAACACAGCAGGTCAAGCAGCATCAGAGGAGCAGGAAGGCTGACGTTTCGGGCCTAGACCCTTCTTCAGAAAATTTTGATCTATTTTATAGGTAGATGTGAAGATCCTGTTCCAGATGTGATGCTGCTAGTCAAACTACTCAACGTTAAGCAAAACATAATTTATGTAAACAAGATAGTTAGAATTAAAACAAAAGAAAGAGGAATTTAGAATAATTTAACTATTGGAAGCCCTAATCGAATAATAGATATTATAAATTAACTGTTCCAATATAGTAACAACCCATGAACACTCTCCTTGGTAAACATGAAAATTCAGGCACAGACTCTCACATTCAGTTCTCCAATCCAGGAGGGACAGAAAAAAAATCAGGAGAAGATTCAGGAAGAATAGTAGCTAGGAGACATTCACTGAAGCTGCCAACTCTTTTGAGACTCCAAATGCTTCTGGTAAAAACTAAATCTAAAAACTAAAACAAAAACTAGAAAGCCTGGTCTGTGAGAACTGATCACACCCAGGCTGCTTCTGTTGTTCCAACAACAGAAAAAAAAAGCCAAGGCCTCATTAAGTTTTTAATTTCTCAGAGATGGCTCGGCATCTCTGCCTTACAACGTCTCTTCAGAAATATCAGGAGAAAATAACCTTTTCAAGTGACTGCATTGTCACAGCTGCAGACTGAAAGGGTCTTGTTGAACTTCAGTTTCTTGCCCGTTTTACAACTGCGTACTCCGAGTTACTTTCAGCATCTGTCACTGTTGGCCGGCTGGTTCCTTGTTGGTGAAAGTGAAGCTCAGCATAATGACATTCCCCTTCAGCCAGTTGGAATCGAAGAGAAATATCACGCACTATTTTTCTCAGAAACACCAGGAGTTCCTCATTTGAAAAAGAGCAAGATCCCAGCAGCAGCACTGAGCAAATGCTCGGTTTTGGTGAATGTTGGGAAAGCGACACGCATCACCCAGACAGTTCAGCAGAATCTCTCTGCTCTCTGCCAAAGTAATGCCTTGGGATGTGTTACATCCCATCCAAGGCAACAGAGAGGATCCGGATTTAACTCTTCATCCAAAAGAGGGGCAGCTTTTGCAGAGCAGCGCTCTCTCAGTACTTCTCTGAAAGGTCAGCCCAAAATCTGTGCTCAAATCTGTGCACTGAGGCTTGAAACACCATCATCTGATTGAGCAACAAGAGAGTCCCTACTGACCCCTGCCTGGTATCGAAGGATGTCTGGATCATGATCCACCAGAGAAAAGCTGGAATGCTGGTTCATTCCCCCTTCTTAATCTTGGGTGCTGAGGTCAATGAAGCCAAGCTCCTCTCTCCCCCAACAGCAGTCAGCTTATTTGGAGCAAAGCAGAGATTGAATCTTCCTGACCCAGGGCTTGTTGTGGCTTTCAGCTCCTTACAGACACCAGAAAGGAATTGCTTGGTTACTGAGGGAATGAAGAACATTGGGGATAGTGAAGGAAGTTGGAGCTGAGATTGAACTGCAGCCATATTGTCATAATCAGGAGCAGGCTGTGGTTCATTCCTCCTTCTTAATCTCAGCCTTCAGAGGCTCCCCTGCATCTGAACAAACCATTAGGAGGAACATAGACCCCAGGACATTCTGTCTGTGATTGCAATCCTACAAAGTGTGAGAGCATTTCCCAGGAAACTGGAAGTTTGTGGACATTTCTGTCCGTGCAACTTGTCAAAAGATTCAAAAGAAGGAAATGATTGATTTCTCTTTGATTATTTTCAGTCAGAGCCTGTTGTGGAACAGAGGCTTTCTGTTTGTTGCGAGTTTTGATTTGTAATCATTTTGGTGATAGTGAAGTTCCTCCTGGTTGTGGCTCTTGTTTCTCAAAGCCTTTGTGTTAAAAATGCAGCAAAAACCAACAGCTGTGTCCCATTTCCTGACCAGAGCAGGAGGAACTACTGCTTGCTCACTGCTCTTTGTTTGATCTGAAAGAAAATACAATTATACCTCTTCAGAATGGACCCTAGTCATGATCAAGCTCTTTATATTGGGAAAGATAGTGATGGAAAAATGCCAATGTCATTTTGGGCAGCAGGTTAAGGCAGGGGAAGGCAGCTGATGGGAATCCTGGGCACTGTTTTAATGAGTGTGTAAAGGTTCTTCTCACTGTAATAAATATCTGCACAGGATGTGATTTGGTTTTTTTTCTCTCATTTGTGAAACAATGTATGTTCATTTGTTAAAGTGCACTGGCAATTTCGTGACTATGTCTCAGTGAGTGACTATAAAATAAAATTTTGTCAATCACTCAAATGACATGCTCTAACCATTAGCTTATTAATCACTTCAGGAATCTAACCATGTAAAATGGAGTGTTGGAACAGACAGTAATTCCTGCCAAATGTTGCAATAATGATTGAATTAGTTTACTTACCATTTATATTGCATACACAGTGCTCTGGTCTTCAACAGGGCTCCTAAGTGAATGCCACATATTAGATTTATTGCACATTTACCACAGAGCAACGCTGTCATCCGCACACTCTCAGTGCTGATGGATTTTACACTTTTCACCACAGACTTTTGAGCCCAGCTTTGCAACGTAAAGGATGATCTAGAAATTTGGATCAGTTGCGAAAAAGAGCAGAATTTGTGTGAATAACACAGGAAAGAACTTGACCAAAACCAGAGGGCACGCTGGGAAACTTGGCCAAGTTGTTGTTGTTTCTGACTGTAGAAAGGAGAGATTTCTTCAAGAAACTTGCTGCACTTTCAGCTGGTTCAGACTGAGCAAAGAAATAAATGTTTTACTGGAGCCAGAGCTGGTCATCAGCAAGAGGAGTTCTGATTTTTCTCTAGCTTGTGATGTGATCAGAAAATTTTCAGTTCAAGTCCACATTTTATTGTTAAGTGGTCTATCTGTCAAGGGGCAGTGTCTCTATATCTGAGGCAGATTGTCTGGGTCCAAGTCTCAACTGTCCCAGAGGGGGTTCAGAATAGGTTGATTAGGAAAAAAAAACGAACCCAATCATTTCCCAGTGACTTCTCCACAGTGGAACAAGAACCATCTAAAAAGAGTGATGAAGGATTAACCCTCAGTCTTCAGTGGTTAGCACTGCTGCCTCACAGCACCAGGGACCTGGGACAACTGTCTGTGTGGAGTTTGCACAACTTCCCTGTATCGCATGGATTTCTGCCGGGTGCTCTGGTTTCCTCCCACAGTCCAAAGATGTGCAAGTCTAGTGGGTTGGCCGTGTTAAATTGCCCATTGTGTTCAGGGATGTGCAGGCTAGGTGGGTGAGTCATGGAAAATGCAATGATAGGGTAGGAGAACGGGTCTGGGTGGGATGCTCTTGGCCTGTGTGCACCTGTTTCTACACTATAGGGAATCTATGATTGTATTGATTTTTATCTCTCTTATCGTAGACATTCAGAAAGGATGTCCCATCAGGGAGGAATGGGCAAAAGGGGGCCTGGATTGCAGAACAAGGTTATTTCAAGAGTCTCCAGTTCCCAATCAAGACCCGATCCTGCAGCTCATATTAGGAGCTGATGGTGGGAAAACTTTACTGTTTCTGTCTCAACTCAATAAACACAGCATGTGTACAGGGCTGCAGCAGTTCAAGAAGGCAGCTCACCATCACCTTCTCCAGGCCAACTGGAGATAGGCAATAAATGCTGAGCCCAGCCACTGATGGCCACATCTCACTCGTGAATATGAAAGTAACTGTCACATTTGGAGACAAAGCAGAGACTTAATATCGGCACCACAAGAATGCAGATCTCATGATGAATCGGAACCATTTCAATTCTGTTTGAGTGTCTCTCTCAGTGATAGGATACTGCAGTCTGTGATGGAGGGTCATGGATAACAGCAGCTAGACTCAGCTGGATACAGGGTTCCATTGGGCTCCCTATGCTCAGACAATACCTTAAACTCCCGCTCGGTTTACACTCACTGTTAGATTCACACAATCTTCACAAAGTCAATGTTTACAATTATAGCATCAGGAGGAAGCAATATTCTTTATCTTTTGAATGTTAGTTAAGATTCTCTGGGTCTGAGGGTCCTTCACTCAGAATGAACATTCCATCAGCCTCCAGACACTGACAGAGCTCTCCTCGTCAAGGTCATGAAGCTGTGAAGACTAACAGAGTGAATTGCACATCTGGAGAACTGTCAGCAGCATTGGCCTCTTATTTAAGAAAAGACTTTATTTCACAGAGGCAGTTCAGAGAAGGTTCATGAGGATGATCCCTTGCGTGGAGGGGTTGTCTTATAAGCAAAGTTAAACAAGTTCGTTGGAGTTTAGAAGAATGAGGGGTGATCTCATTGAAATATACAGGATTCTTAAGGGGCTTGACAGGTCAATCCTGAGAGGATGTATCCCTTCACAGCTGAGCCTGGGGCCAGAGGGCATAGTCTCAGAAGAAAGAGGCACCAATTTAAAGCAGAAATGAGGAGGAATTTTTTGTCTCACAGATTTGTGAGTCTTTGGAGCATGAGGATTCATGGATACAAACTACAATGGAAAAGATCGAGTCCAGATGCTTGGGAAATTCCGACACCCCGAGAGTGGGCAGGGCCTGGGAATCTCTCCAGATTAATGGCAGGTGTATAATCAATGCCAACATTCAGGATTTGATTGGAGAGGGGTGTGAGGATAAGGAACGAGGCAGGAAATGTGCTTTGGGTTTTTGTGCTTTGGGCTTTCTGCTGATGTGGAAGTGAAAGGCCAGCACAGACTGTTGGGCCGAGTGGTCTGGCATGCTCTTGGTCTTCCCAACAGGAAGCACTGTGCTGCCAGTGAGCCACCAGCACTAAAGCAGACCCTGGGACTGGGCTCAGTGGGTTATGATCAGGTAGCTACTGGGGATCCTGCAGGTGATGTCTAATGCTTGACCCATTCAAAGCTTTCTGACTGTTGCCAGCAGGTGCCTGTGGCCTGGCACTGGAGGGAGTGTGATACCAGAGATGGAGCAAACTGGCAGTGACTGGGCATCTGGACATGTGGGATGGTCTCCGCAGTCACTGATCCCCCATTTACAATGGATCTGTACGCTGCAGTGGGAATACCAGCACTCACTAAAAACAATTGCCCCAATGTCAAAAACAATAACTGTGCAGTGACAGAATCAAACCCAAGATAAAACAGGATTTACTGAGGAGCACAGCTTTTATTTCTGAAGGAAAACTGTGAGCAGGACAATGCAGGTCAAGACAGCAAAGCCCAGAATAGTACCAATGATTAAAATGGGATCTGAAGTCTAGGGAATACCATGAGACGATTTTTTTTGTAAAATATCAGAATGTTATACAGACAGTTGCTTTGGTCTGAGCAATGTCCAAGATTGTCAACAATATTAATTTTGAGATCCTCAGGAAAGTAACTCCCTTCCTGACTCCTCAATGCCAGCCCATTGTCTACAAGGCACAAGTCAGGAAGGGGAATGGAATACTGCCCACGTGTCTGGATATGTTCAGCTCTGACAGTATTCATGAAGCTTGACAGCATCCAGGACAATGTAACCCATTTGACTTTTACCACAGCCACAAACATTCACTCTCTGGACCACCAACACTCGGCAGCAGCAGTGCATACAATCTACAAAATGCATTGCAGATGTTTACTAAAGATCCTCAGACAGCACCTTCCAACCCATGACCTCTTCTATCTAGAAGGACAAGGGCAGCAGGTACATGGGAGCACTACCACCTACAAGTTCCCCTCCAAGCTACTTCCCTTCCTGCCTTGGGAATACCAGGCCTTGATGACTATTCTGCCCTTCCACCGATGTAGAACAGCGGCCATGTTCTCCCTTCCCTGTTCACACCAGCATTCCCTCCCATTGTCTTACCAGTTACATTGAGCTGGCTCCCTGCTCCGTAGATGTAGCTCCACACACTGCAGCGGTACACAGCACTATCATTGACAGTCACATTCACAAGGCTCAGAATGTAACTGTTCCTGCTGACATTCCTGGAAACATGAACATGATCGTGGAAACCCTGGGCCTTGGTGAGGGTGCCATTCACAAACTGGCTTATCACCCACTCCCTGTTGCTGCCAGGTCACTGGTGGTGCCAGTGTACATCAGTGTCATTTACACTGGCATTGTACATGGCACACTGGAAGTCAACAGTTTCACCCTCTGGTACCTTGCTGACCACTGGATACTGAATGAGGACTGGATCAGCCAATGGATCTGTTCACATTGAAGAGAAAAAAATGATGTAACTTGATTTGTAGCATTTTATAAAATCTCCTCCTGGTTAAAGGGTGGTTTTCAGATGATGAACTGAAGCTTCTTGCGTGGCTATTGCTGTTTGTGATTTGAGAGGGAATGATTTGAAACATATCCATCAGCTGAATGCTTTCCAATTTGTTGCTTTGTTTCATTTTGTGCAAGATCCTGCCACAGAATAAACTATAGAGAGGAGAATTTCACAATGTGCACAGCTGTCTGATTGGAAGATTTCGAGCAGCCATTTGAAAAGTTCCATTCTCATCAAAATCATAAAGGAAAAAAAATAGCAAGTTTCAAACAGCCTGCCATATCGCCCCGTGACCACACCTTTTGCGAATCACTGCTGCTGCATCCTATTCTGAAACCTAACTGTGCAGGGCTGTGGATAGAAAGCAGGACATTGGCAGTTGGGAATGATGCTCTTTTGAAGAGTCAATGCATACAGGATTGACTGAATGTTCTCCTTCTACACTGTAACATTTCTGTGATTCTCTGATTCTGTCTCTGGGCCAGAAATTCCCTGACTGCACTTGCCTGAAATTGTGCCAGTAATGGGAAAGGTGAGTCCCTCCTGGTCAGACTCTCAGCCTTTCACCTTCATTCCTGACTCAGATAATCATCCCAGGGTTGGGAAATGCTTGGGGCCAGGACTGAAACACAAATCTGTGCCATTAGACATGTTTTTAGAAAGGTTTGGCACCCATACCGGCCTCATCTGGAGTCACAGCCTTTTGTCTCTGATCCATGACTAATTTGCAATTCCCTAATCCAAGGGGAGTGAGCACCCTCTGAGAAAGTTTTCCAGGGAACTTTCCCCTTCCCTGATGTGACACAATGTTTGCAGTTCAGACTCCAGCTCCTAAACTCGGGTCTGAACTTCCTTGAGCTGCAAATACTTACTTCAGATGTGTTCACTCTGGATCCTGTTGGCCTCAGAGGGGACTTAGTTGAAACATGTAAGATCCTGAGGGGACTTGACCAGGTGGATGTGGAAAGGATGGTTCTTTTTGTGGGACAATCTATAACGAGGCTGCAGAGTTTAAACATAAGAATTGCACATTTAAGATAGAGATGAGGCAATGTCTTTTCTGAGAGGGTTATGAGTCTTTGGAATTCCCTTCATCAAAAGGCAGCGGATGCAGAATCATTTAATATTTTTAAGGCTGAGGGAGGGGGATTCTTGATTACCCAGGGGTTGAAAGATTAACAGGGATCTGTAAGAATGTAGAGTTGAGAATAAAATCAAATCATCCATCATTTAATTGAATGGTGGAGCAGGCTTGATGGCCTGAACTGCCTACTCCTGTTCCTTTGTCCCTGTGCCTGTGTCTCTTTGAATAAAGGAATGAATGAGGGTCATAAGAAGGGGAGTAATCAGGGCCTGTGAGAGGAAGAGTTTAGCTCAGGACAAGGACATCAGAGGTGGAGGTGACTGAGCAGAACAGGAGCTGCAGAGGATTGTGGGAAATGACAACCCAAAGTCTCAAGAACTGAGAGTTTGGAACCTCCCGGATAAATTACTCATATCTCAATGAGTTACACTGGAGCCCAATTTAAGCTTTTGTTTAAATGACATTGAGATACAGATCCAGCTTTAAGTGGAACTGGCTATTGGGAGTGAACATCCATGAAATACAACGAGTTTCTATGGAACAAATCCCTTTGTATTCTTTTAAAGTCTCACATCTCTAGTATTAATGATAAATACAGGCTGATGGAGTAACATTGAGAAAACACTACTTTGTGCAGCCTTGGTACCAAACCCTTCACTACGAGAACACAATGTTAGATAATTACAGAGTCACCCTTTATACCACACACACTTCTCATGGGCAACAGCTTCTCCCAAACAAGGCACCAAACTTCTGCCTCTTTACTGAATTGAGTTACAAATGAGTTATAACTCTTAGTTGTGATGGGTAGATTGTTGGTGCAGGCTTGGAGGGCCGAAGGGCCTGTTCCTGTGCTGTAATTTCCTTTGTTCTTGTTCTTTGTTCTAAAACAATAATGCACAACAATACCAGGCTAACTGCGAGCTGGAAACGTGTCACCTTAATTGCCAATGTTCCCATCAATTATTGTAAAAACCTATTTGGTTCACTAATTCATTCAGGGAAGGCAATCTGTTGTCCTTATCTGGTCTGGCCTATATGTGACTCCAGATCTATAGCAATGTAGATAGCTCTTATTGCTGTCTGAAATGAACAAATAAGGGACTCAGTTTGTGGGCATTTAGGGATGAGGAACAAATGCTGGTCTTGCCAGCAATCCCCACAGCCTATCAGAAAATGAAGAAAAAAATATTTCCCCGGACTTCACAATGAACCGTCCATTAACTGGAGCATTTTAATAAATATTGTGGCTCGAAGAGCAGGTGAAATCAAGTAACTCACACTCTGACTCCCATAGCCTGTCTACCATCTTTCTACAAGGCATAGGGCAGGAATATGATGGAATTCTTCTCCGTTGCCTTGAAGAGTGCAGCTCCAACAGCACTCAAGAAGTTTCATGCCATCCAGGTCAAAGCAGCCCGCTTGACTGACACCACAACTGACACCTACAATATTCATTCTCTTTAACACCAATGCACAGTGTGTACCATCTACAAGGTGCTCTTCAATAACTCAACAAGGCTCCTCCAAAAGTAGTTCCTGAACCCACAGACTCCCCCATCTGAAAGGACAAGGACAGCAGATCCACCACCTCCTTCAGGTTCCCCTCCAAAGCACTCACCATCTGGACTTGGAAATATATCATCATTGTCCTTTCAATGTCACTGGGTCAGATGTCCCAACACCAAGAGGACCACAGCAGTCCAGGAAGGCAGTTCACCGTCACCTTCTCAAAACAGAGAAAATAAGAGCATGAGAAGGTCATTTGGCCCAGTGTGCCTGCAAGAGCTTTTAACATAGTCATGGCTGATCATCCAACTCTTCCTGCTGTCTCCCCATACCCTTTGATCTCTTCAACCCTCAGAACTATATTTACCTCCTTCTTGAAAACATTCAATGTTTTGGCCTCAATTGCTTCCTGTGGCTGAGAATTCCTGTCATGGAATACAAAGAAGCAATGTGTTGTAATGAAACCATGGGTTTCCTTTACCTGGGATAGTAGGAACTGCCGATGCTGGAGAATCTGAGATAAAATGTTGTGGAGCTGGATGAACACAGCAGGCCAAGCAGCATCAGAGGAGCAGGAAAGTTGAC
>JAHRHZ010000019.1:962154-982753 GCA_024137785.1 Ginglymostoma cirratum
GGGGTAGGGAGGAGATAGGTCAGTCCAGGGAGGACGGACAGGTCAAGGGGGCGGGATGATGTTAGTAGATAGGAGATGGGGGTGTGGCTTGAGGTGAGAGGAAAAACAGGTTAGGGAGGTGGAGATGAGCTGGGCTGGTTTTGGGATGCGGTTGGGGGAGGGGAGATTTTGAAGCTTGTGAAATCCACATTGATGGAGAATGAGACCACTGGAGGATCTGAGTTTAATATCTCAAAGTAATTATTTCCTTCAGCTTCAAAGCAAGGAGGTAAACCAAGAAAGATCTTGAGAGACACTGGACAAAGTCAGTCACTGATGCTGCCTAATGGTCCTCTTTGTCTTCCGGAGGGATTAATGGAGGATAAAATATTAGTTGGAGGCATTCTGGGAGGTTATAGTTACAGGGAGTTGGATTAAAAAGTGACTTGTTAAATGGAAAGGCTAGGTTGCAGTGAGAGGAGTAGAACATATTCTGATCAAAGGATTTTATTCTGCTTTGGGGAATGACCTGGCAGGTTAAAAGATATTAACCTCACTATTGGTGGTGGAACAACAAGTGGAGATGAAATAAACTGAAATATTACAGGAGGAACATCCTGGATTGTTTCCTGTCTGTGTTGTGACTAGATCTCAGGCTCATAGAGTTAGAACCATGGAATAAGTCTATGACCGAGTTGATTTGGAATTTCAGTTCTCAAAATTAATTTTCAAAAGTTTAACTGAACAGAATGAAGGTGAACAACACGAGGCTGATATGCTTAGAATATCTTCTTTAACAGAAATGAAACACATGGATCCTGAATTGAAAGAGATTGATCAAACAATCTCCTCAGAAATGGAATCTGAAACAATTCAAGTTATCGCTTGAAAGACAAAGTATGAATGAGGAAATAGAGTCCCCATCTGAGGAACAGAATGAAATTTGACAAACTGACTCATGAAATTCCAATAACAGCACTTTCAGTAATTATGAAATCACAGGGAATTCAAGAAAATCACAAACTGATCTCCAAATCATTCACTGCACATGAGATTATAATTGTAAGTGGTCGTCATGTAAACCGTACTCACTATTTACAATGAGCTTGCTTCCTGTCCTGTAGATCCTTCTTCGCACTGGGCTGCACATTTGTGATAGTCAGAATGAAGCTGTTACTGGAGGAGTCCTCTGGATTTACTTAGTGAATCATGGGCTCCATTGTTAAAATTCGCACCTTATGGCACCCTGGTTTTGTTGGTACCATTTAAAGGTGGTGTGTGTCACTGTTACGTTGCTCATGGTGCACTGCAACTGAGTAATGTGATTCTCGGTGATGTGTTCGAGGAACAGAGACTGGTCTGGTGACCAACTCATTGCTCAGATACTGCAGTATTTTCTGGAAAGATCCCTCATTCCCTCCCCATCCTGCTCATTGCTTTTCTCAGAATGATCACTATTCCCTGAGCCTGAATCCTTGCAATCCTCCCACTGTCATGTACACGGTGCCCTGCTGTGTGTACCTCAATCTCCAGCCAGTATTCTGCTTTGGGAGTGAGGTGAACAATGATTCCCCAGGGGAGATGAGTCAATGTTACCGTGGGAACCCCAGCTATATCAGGGGCTTATGATATTGATTGGAAAAGTGTATGACATTGGATTCAATATTCAGGGGAATAGAAAGATGTTGCTGCAGCCACAGGCAGGAATCCATTGATGGTGCTGTCTGCCTAGTCCCATTGTCAGTGACGTTAACAAGGGATGGGAGATCACTTCTGGGGGTGAGGGGAGTTGTTGTGGGTGAAGAGTCAGCGGTCCCACTCCACATTGATCCCAATGAGAGAAGCAGAAAAAGGGCTGTGCTCAAGCAGTCAGAGTTTAGGAAGATCAGGAAGGAATCAACATTTCCTCTTAGTACCATGGACAGTTGAATAGATCAGTAAAAGGATCAAGCAGATGGATGGGTATCTGGAGTGATGGTGCAGGAGTGGGGAGGATATGAAATTCCTTCAACAGTGATTCTGGGGATGCTTGAGAAGATACCACCAAGAGACAACAGAGAGATTGCACCTAAACAGAACCAGTCCTTATGAGCTGATGTCTGAGTGGTTTTGTTGGGGACTGGGGATAAACTAACTTGGCAGGAGTCTGGGAACCAGAAGGAAATGTCAGAGAGGAATGTTAAGGTTCAGGGACACAGACAGCTCAAAAGTATGGAATCATAAACTACGGAGTGGGTTCGGAGTAATATCATAATGTCTAAATTAATGTTGATGTCCAAAGGGATTAAGAACATAAGAACATAAAAACTACAAGCAGGAGTAGGTCACCTGGCCCCTCGAGCCTGCCCCACCATTTAATAATATCATGGCTGATCTTTTTGAGACTCAGCTCCACTTACCCACCCACTCACCATAACCATTAATTCCTTCACTGTTCAAAAATTTATCTAGCCTTGCCTTAAACACATTCAGTGAGGTAGCTTCAACCACTTCACTGGGCAGGGAATTCCACAGATTCACAACCCTTTGGATGAAGAAGTTCCTGTTGATGTCAGTCCTACATCTGCTTCCCTTTATTTTGAGGCGATGCTCTCTAGTCCTAGTTTCACCTACTAGCGGAAACAACCTCCCTGCCTCCACCTTATCTATTCCCTTCATAATCTTATATGTTTCTATAAGATCTCCCCTCATTCTTCTGAATTCCAATGAGTATAATCCCAGTCTACTCAGTCTCTCCTCATAATCCAACCTTCTCAACTCTGAAATCAACCGAGTGAATCTCCTCTGCATCCCCTCCAGTGCTAGAATTTCTCTTCTCAAGTAAGGAGACCAAAACTGCACACAGTACTCCAGGTGTGGCCTCACCAGGACCCTATACAGCTACAACATAGCCTCCCTGTTTTTAAACTCCATCCCTCTAGCAATGGCAGACAAAATTCCATTTGCCTTTTTAATTACCTGCTGCACCTGCAACCCTACTTTTAGCAATTCATGCACAAGGACACCCAAGTCCCTCTGCACAGCAGCGTGCTGCAATTTTTTACCATTTAAAACATAGTCCATTTTGCTGTTATTCCTACCAAAATGGATGACCTCACACTTATCAACATTGTACTCCATCTGCCAGACCTTTGCCCACTTACTTAGACTATCTATATCCCTCTGAATGCTTTCAGTGTCTTCTGCGCACTTTGCTCGACCACTCACCTTAGTGTCATCTGCAAATTTTGACACACCACACTTAGTCCCCAACTCCAAATCATCTATGTAAATTGTAAACAATTGCGGTCCCAACACTGATCCCTGAGGCACACCACTAGCCACTGACCGCCAACCAGAAAAACACCCATTTACCCCTACTCTTTGCTTTCTACTGGTCAACCAATCCTCTATCCATGCCAATACATTACCTGTAATACCGTGTAACTTTATCTTATGCAGCAGCCTTTGGTGTGGCACCTTGTCAAATGCCTTCTGGGAGTCCAGATACACTATATCCACAGGTTCCCCAGTGTTCACCATGCAAACAATGTCCTCAAAGAATTCAACCATATCGATTACTCGATATGAAGAAAATTTAAGCTCATTTGTGTGAATAATCACGGAATAGACTCTCAGAAGCTTGAGACCAGGTATTGAGAGAAAGAGTTAAGTCAAACTTATTGATGTGACAGAGAAAGATACGCCCTGGTAGGTGAGTATTTTGAAGTGAGGGTGATGGGAATTAATGGGATTTTATTGTTTCCATATTGTTTTAAATTTCATTGAATTGGGTTACATGCAAATAGTTTGGTGTATTCTATTTTATCTTAACCTTTTGTGTGTAATAAACTTCTGTTTTATTGTTAATACCAAATCTTCTGTCTTGTGTGTTTGTTATAGTGAAAGGCCACCTCATTAAATGAGAAGAACAACAATTGGATCTATCAAGTCAAATCTAACAATTGAAAATTGGTACTATAAGATAGAAACTTTCCTGGAAATTGGTATAGGAGAAGGCAAAATGTTAGGGTCAAGGTGATGGTGAGCTGCTTCCTTGACCCGCTGCGATCTATATGTTGTAGATTGACCCCCAATGCCTTGGGAAGGGAATTCCAGGATTTGTCCACAGGCAAGTGAACAATATTCTATCATACCTGACTTGTGCTGTGTAGATGGTGGACAGGATTTGGGGAATCAAGAGGTATGTTACTTACCACAGTATTCCTAGCCTCTGACCTGTTCTTGCAGGCATTGTGTTTATGCAGCAAGTCCAGTTGAGTTTCTGGTCAATGGTAACCTTATGGATAGTGATAATGGTGGGTTCAGTGATTGTAACCCTATTAAATGCAAGGGGGCAGTGGTTAAATTGTGTTTTATTGGAGATAGCCATGGCCTGGCAGTTGTTTAACATGGATTTTACATTCCCCTTGTCAGCCTAATCATTGATATTTTCCAAATCTTGTTTCATTTGAACATGGCCTGCTTCAGTACTTGAGGAGTTGCAATTGGTTCTGAACCTGTTTAGCCTTTTCTTTTAAGACAAGCTCTCCATGCCAGTGATCATCCCAGAGAATCTTCTCTGATCTGCCATCAAATAAATCGTATCTTTCCTTAAATTAGGGGACCAGAACTGCTCACAGTACTCCAGATGTAGCCTCACTACAACTTGGAGAGTTGCAGTAAGACTTCTTGACTCCTATATGCCAACTCCCTGTCAACAGGAACAACACAATCAGAGTGTAGAACATAGAACATAGAACATAGAACATAGAACATAGAACATACAACAGTACAGGCTCTTCGGCCCACGATGCTGTGCCGAACTTTTACCTGAAACCTAAGGTCTATCTAACCTCCACCGCTATGTTGTACTATCATCCATATGCCTATCTAATAGCTGCTTAAATGCCCCTAATGAGGCCAACTCCACTACCCTCTCCGGCAATGCATTCCATGCCCCTACCACTCTCTGAGTAAAGAACCTACCTCTGACATTTCCCCGATATCTACCTCCTTTCACTTTAAAACTATGTCCCCTCGTAAAAGTTACCTCCACACGAGGAAAAAGTCCCTGGCTGTCCATTCTTTCTATACCTCTGATCACTTTGTACACCTCTATCAAGTCACCTCTCATCCTTCGTTGTTCTAAAGAGAAAAGCCCTAGCTCTCTCAACCTTTCCTCGTAAGGCCTTCCCTCCATTCCAGGCAACATCCTGGTAAATCTCCTCTGCACTTTTTCCAACACCTCCACATCTTTCCTGTAATGAGGTGACCAGAACTGGACACAATACTCCAGATGTGGCCGAACCAGGCTTTTGTATAGCTGGAGCATAAGTTCATGGCTCTTGAACTCAATCCCTCTAATAATGAAAGCTAACACACCGTACACCTTCTTAACAACTCTATCCACCTGGGTGGCAGCTTTCAGGGAACTGGAACATGAACCCCAAGATCCCTCTGCTCCTCCACACCGCCAAGAATCTTTCCATTAAACCTGTATTCTGCTTTCAATTTTGTCCTTCCAAAATGAATCACCTCACACTTTTCAGGGTTAAACTCCATCTGCCACTTCTCAGCCCAGCTCTGCATTCTATCAATGTCCCTTTATTACCTAGAACAGCCCTCCGCGTTGTCCACAACGTGTCCTACCTTCGTATCATCCGTGAACTTGCTATCCACCTTTCCACTCCTTCATCCAAATCATTTACAAAAATCACAAATAGAAGTGGACCCAGAACAGATCCTTGTGGTACACCACTCATAACTGTGTAGAGTGATGTTGCCTGAAAAAAGGGCAGCTCCTGATTATAGCTCCCAGCTTCACACTTTCCACACTCCCTGTCCCCAGCAGAGACTCCAAGGTCCTTATGTCTCCCGGTTCCTTCTCCCTGTGATGTAATTGCACTGGAAGGAGTGGAGAGGATGCTGCCTGGGATGGAGAACTTTAGCCGCAAGGAGAGGCTGGATAAGCTTCCATTGTTTTATATGGAGTGAGAAGGATGAGGGCTGATCTAATCAAGGAGGATAGATGATGAAAAGCATATACTGGGCGGACAGAAAACAGCTGTTCCCCTTTATTTGAAGAGCCAATAATGAGATGTGCAATTTTAAAGTGAAAGTCACGACGTTTCAAAGGGATTTGAAGAAAGGTTCAACTGGCTGAAGGGTTTCTTCTGTGCTACATCGGTCAATGACTTTATTTCAGCTTCAATCCCAGTTCCAGATGTGGGAGCTCATGGAGAGTGAGCCCCTCCCCTTGCCCTGTGTTTGATGTGGAATGTTTCCCTTTAACCTGAATCAAACCAATTTTCTCTTGAATGTAGAGAGATGCATGTGTCCCTTTGTGCTCTATGGTTTCATTCCAATTGCTGGGAGACCCCCCCTGCAGATGTGGCACCTCACAGAGCAATTTCCCTGTCTCTGCTCATTCAACCCAATGTCACTGACACATTTGTGAGTCGAATAGAATTAATATCTCTCATTCTCCAGGATAAAACTCCACATTTCCCACAAAATCCTCCTCCTATTGTCACAAAAAATCTCCTTTCTTCCACACATCCCCACCAACATTGAACCTGAGCTCAACCTACTCCTCACAGTGAATCCATCTTCGAGATCACTCTCCATCACTTCCTCAATTCTCCATTTCATTCATTGGGCAAGAGGTTATTGCTGGAGAATATTATCATGTAAACTCTACTTACTGTTTACAATGCTTCCTCCACCACTGATACTTCCCTGGGCTGAGCAGTAATAGACCCCACCCTCACTGGCCTGCACGTTTGTGATGGTCAGAATGAAATTGTTACTGGCGGAGTTTCTGGAAACTGAAATCGCTCAGTGATTCCTGGGCTCAATTGTGTGATGTTCCTCAAGCCATTTGTTAAAACCTGGAGCAAGTTAATCCATTTTTCCATCTGGTACTACTAAACATTGGTGTGTGTCACTGCAGCGTTCTTCATGATGCACAGTAACTGGGCAGTATGACCCTTGGTCTCACTTTCCAGGATCAGAGATTGGAGAAGGACGAGGACATTTACATCATCAAAAATAACAACTACCAATGAATTAACAGCCATCTGATTGTTCTGTCTTTATGACAATGACTGCCATCTCCCACAGGGTGTCCAAGGGAAACAGAATAAAGAGAAGCAGATTAGAGACAAATGTGAAAGTCACAAGCCATGCTCCTCCAGTTCCTGGTAGAGGTCATGGAGCCAGTGATGGCTCCGGGGTCAGTCTGAGAGAAATACTCTGAGGGAGTCAGAGTGGGTCCCACTGGAAGGTTGTGCCCCCTTGTCCAGCAATATTGCATCCCTCTTCAGGTGGGATGGGGGAGGAAATTCAGCAGGGATTTGAGGGAACATAATTGTGGGAGAAGAATGAGAAACTCCAGCACAGCAATCTGTGATTATGGATGGGAGATCAATTTGCTTATGACATCAAGATAAGGTTGAAAGTCAGTTGTCAGGAGGAGATGGAGAGTCTACAGAGGGAGAAAGACAGGTGAAGTAAATGGGCAAAATGTGGCAAATTGAGTATAATGTTGGAAGATGCAAAACTGCCCATTTTTTTCAGGAGGAGTAGAAATCATTGAATGGGTTGTCCATAAGAGTTGGTGACAGGAGTAGGTCATTAGGCTCCAAGAGCTTGTTCTGCCTTTCAATAGGATAATGGCTGAATTGACGTTCTTCTTATCCACCTTCCTGCACTTTCCTGGAAAATGATCAAGAATCTATCCATCACAGCCTTAAACATACGCAAGGACACTACCCCCAAAGATCTCAGTGTCAAGGAGATCAAAGTCTCAAAACACCCTGAGAGATGAAATTCTTCCCCCTCTCAGTCTTAAATTGGTGTCCCTTTATTCTGAGACTGTGCCCACTGGTCCTAAATTCTCCCATGAGGGGAAATATCCACTCAGCATTGACCCTGTCAAGTCCCTTAAGAATCCTGTATGTTTCAATGAGATCACCTCTCATTTTTCTAAACTCCAGTAAGTAGAGTCCCAACCTGTTCAACCTTTGCTCATAAGACAATTACTCCATACCAGAGATTATCCTAATGAACAGTCTCTGAACTGCCTCCAATGAAATGATGTTTTTTTTTTAAATAAGAAGAAAAGAACTGCTGACAGTATTTCAAATATAGTCTATCCATCCTCTATCCGCCTCCCCCATTTCTGATGAAGGGTTTAGGCCCGAAACGTCAAGTTTTCCTGCTCCTATGATGCTGCTTGACCTGCTGTGTTCATCCAGCCCCACACCTTGTTATCTTGGATTCTCCAACATCTGCAGTACCTTTTATCTCTTCAAATATAGTCTCCCCGGCACCTTGTACAGTTGCAGTAAAAATTCCCTACTCTTATACTCCAAGCCCCTAGAAATAAAGGCCAACATTCCATTAGCCTTCTTGAGTACTTGCTGCCCCTATGTGCTAGCTTTCTGTGTTTTATGCACAAGTAACCTTGCGCAACTTTGTGTTGTAGCGTTCTGCAATTTTTTCCCATTCAAATAATATTCTATTCTTTTGTTCTCCCTTCCAAAATGAACAACTTCACATTTCCCCATATTATACTCCATTTGCCAGCTTTTTGCCCAATTTCTTAAATAATCAGTATCTCTCTGTAAAATGTGTGTGTCTCACAAATGCCTTTTCACATATTTTTGTGTCATTTGGAATTATTTCTACAGAACATTCACTTCCTTCCTCCCAGTAATTAATATGTATATTGTAAACAGCTTCAGTCCCAGCACTGATCTCTGTGAAACCCCACTGGTCATGGGTCACCAGCCTGAAAAAGCACACCTTATCCCCACTCCCGGTTTCCTACCCAAGAGCCAAATCTCTTGCTGCACCAGTATACTCTCTCTTATCTAATGACTTAACCTTCTGTGGGATATCTTGTCAAATACCTCATGTCCAAAGACAACATATTTACTGTTTTTTCTCTATCCACTCTTGTTGACACTATCTCAAAAAGCCTATAAATTAGTCAGGCGCAATTTTCTTTCATGAAGCCACGCTGACGCGGCTTGATTCGATTATGATTTTCCAAACTGTCTGCTATTATATCCTAAATAGTTGATTTGAATACTTTTCCAACGATAGATGTAAGGCTAATTGGCCAATGGTTATACAATTTTATTCTCCATCCAAGGGAAGAGGGACTTGTCCTGTTTAGAGTTTAAAAGATTGAAAAAAAGATTTGAAACATCTCAGTTCCTTTGAGCCTTGACTGGGTGAGTAGAAAGGGGAGGTTGTTTCCCCTTGAGGGAGAGTCTGGGATTAGAGGGCAAAACCTCAGAGGAAAGGGTCTCTGATGGGGATGAGATGGAATTTCTTCTCTCAGACAAAGTGAATCTGTGGAATTCTTTACCACAGAAGACTGTCGAAGTTGGGTCATGAAGTGCCTTCAAGTTTGAGAGAGACAGACTTTTAGTCAGAAGTGGAATCTAGGGTTATGAGGAAAAGGCAGGAAAGTGGAGATGGGAACTATCAGAGCAGCCAAGATGTCATTGCATGGCCAATTGGCAAAATGGCCTAAGTGTGCTCCTA
This sequence comes from Ginglymostoma cirratum, assembly GCA_024137785.1. NCBI lineage: Eukaryota > Metazoa > Chordata > Chondrichthyes > Orectolobiformes > Ginglymostomatidae > Ginglymostoma > Ginglymostoma cirratum. The sequence continues at coordinate 971,674 of JAHRHZ010000019.1, forward strand.
TGTCTTCTGGTCTCAAGGTCCAACCGAAGCATTTAGCAGGGCATTGGATGATTATTTAAACAGAAACAATGTGCAGGATGAAGGGGAAAAGGCAAGTGATTAGCGCCATGTTAAAATTCTCAGAGAACCAGTGCAGACATGATGGACTTAATGGCTTCCTTCTTTCTCAGAACATTTCTGTGATTGTGGGCACAGTGAAGTTCCACTTTGTGCAGCAAACATTGTTTCCCCTTTTCTGTTTCCTGGGTTCAGTTTGCAGCGGTTGCTCCGAAAAGCCAAATCCCATTTTAGCCAAAATGTCAAAATCACATTTCCTGCAGGTAGTCTCGCTCTTTGGTCTGTAGATGGTGAAATCCCCAGTTTGTTCCACATTATTGTCCTTCTATTAAACAGCTGGGAAATGGTGGAAGCACAGGCGGACACTCTACAGTCCTAGTGGGTGTGAGGGGCAACTTGAGAATAGAGAATTAATGTGAGTGTCACTATGAGTCCATTGGAGAAACTCACTCTGAGTCACAAAGGTATAAATTCACCAACTTTACAAAACCAGCAAGTTGTCTTTCTAATCCACCCCAACGAGACCCAGTGAACACACAGACTAATCCAATGCACCCCGAATACACACCTTAATGTGCAGCCTGTCCCTCAATCCCATTCTCCCATTCAATGAACGACAGAAAAGGATGACAGGAACATTTCGTTTTCTGGTCTGTGCTCCCAGCTTGTGGAACTCTGTATCAGCGGCACCAAACAATCTTCAGACACTGATAAATTCTCCCTGTGACACTCCCCTCCAGTTCTCAATGTTCAAACGTATAGAATTCACACAAACTCTACAGCAGCACGAACCATGGGAAGGTCTTTATAACAAGTTAAATTTCTCCAAAGCAAACACTTACCCAAAGCAACACAGAGGGACAGTGTCACAGCAAATAGAATTCCACTGATCATCTCAATTCAGCGGCAACACTGTTTATTCACACAGCCCATTGTACATCTAGTTAATACATCGAAATGCAAGATGTCCCAGCCAAATGTAGCTTCTTTAGTGTCTCATTTCTCAGAAGTGAAAGGAGTTAAAGAGTCAGTAAAGGGGAAATTCAGCTCAGTTCTCCAGTTCCCAATGGGGGACTGCAGTTTGGACATGTTCCTTGTTCCATTTCATGTTTTTCAATGTTTCTCTTTAACTTCGTTTTAACCTATTGGTGAACAAGCATTACTAAGTGGGCTTTCCATGAAGTGAATCTGATAATATTTTTTGTTCATGATTTGCTCTCCGTGAATTTAACCTGAGAATTGCTGATTATTTACAGACACATTAAAGTTATAATTACAACTTGTGTTATTTAAAAGTCAACATTGTCATGACTCTCTGGAAATCAAGCACACTATTCCAGGAGTTGTCCCAATAAGGAAAGATTTAGTCAAACATTCCAAAGGCCCAGTTTACCCAACCAAGGAATTCAGGGCAAATGCAAACACACATCAGGTTACTGAACTGAGCAAGATAAACTTGAACTTATTGCAGACTGGTTGTTATACCCAAAGGCAGAATGGAAACACAATTTCTAACCGATACTGCCCTGTCTGAATTTCTCCTTTTCCATAGACAGACTAGGCATGGTTGTTAAGGGCAGAAAAGGAATGAAAAAATCAGGGAAACACAGTTCAGTTGAAACAATGCAGACCTAGAATTTGATGAGTTGCTTTTTTCTCATTTCAATTCTGATTAGTTTTTTGTGTGTTAACACAAGGTTACGCTGAGAAAGCTTTCGATAAGGAACAATAGAAGATGTTAACGTGTAAAATTAAAGAACATGAACTTGGGATAGTGCACTGAAGTAGTTTGAGAATGCATTGGCAAACAGATAACAAAGCGTCAGAATAAATGGGGCCTTTTTCTGAACGACAGGTTAGTGGGGTACTGCGGGTAGCTGTGGTTGGATTACACCTATTCACAAAATCTATTAATGATTTGGAAAATGGAGCTGCATGTAATATCTCCAAGTTTGCAGAGGACACAAAGCTGAATGGGAAGGAGAGCTGTGAGGAAGATGTAGACATGCTACAATAATATATGGACAGGCCGAGTGAGTAGAGAAATGCGTAACAGATAAAGTATAATGTGGACAAATGTGACCGAAAGCAAGGAGTTGAAATAAAAGGGGCACTCAAAGCAAGACAGACTGTTCCTGATGGTGTACGGCATGGATCTGTGTGAGGTCCACAGTATTCATCAGCAAGACTGGTTAACAAGGTTAGATCACATGGTACACAGGGAGAACTAGCCATTTGGATACAGAACTGGCTCAATGGTAGAAGACAGGGTGGTGGTGGAGGGTTGCTTTTCAGATTGAGGCCTGTGACCAGCGGTGTGCCACAAGGATCAGCTCTGGGCCCACTACTTTTTATCAATTATATAAATGATTTGAACATGAACATAGGAGGTATGGTTAGTAAGTTTGCAGGTGACACCAAAATTGGAGGCATAGTGGGCAGCAAAGAAGGTTACCTCAGAGTGCAAACAGATCTTGATCAGATGGGCCGGTGGCCTGAGGAGTGGCAGATGAAGTTTAATTTAGATAAATGTGAGGCGCTGCATTTTGGAAAGGCAAATCAGGGCAGAACTTATAAACTTGATGGTAAGGTTGTGGAGAGTGTTTCTGAACAAAGACACCCTGGAATGCATATTCATGGTTCCTCGAAAGTGGAGTCGCAGGTAGATCAGACAGTTTGGCATGCTTGCCCTTATTGGTCATTGCATTGAGTATAAGAATTGGGAGGTCATATTGCGGCTTTATGGGACATTGGTTAGGCCACTTTTGGAGTATTGTGTGCAGTTCTGGCCTCCCTCCTATAGGAAAGATGTTGTGAAACTTGAAAGGGTTCAGAAAAGCTTTACAAGGATGTTGCCAGGGTTGGAGGGTTTGAGCCATTGGGAGAGGCTGAACAGACTGGGGCTATTTTCCCTGAAGCATTGGAGGCTGAGGGGTGACATTTTACAGGTTTACAAAATCATGAGGAGCATGGAAATCCTCAGCCCACTTCCCCTTCTGATCAAGATCCCTCTGTAATTTTTGACAATCTTCTCTGTTGACGATTCGTCCTAATTTTGTATCATCTGCAAACTTACTAATCATGCCATGTACATTCACATCCAAATCTTTTATGTAAATGACAAATAACAAAGGTTCCAACAATGACCCCTGTGGCACATCACTAGTCACAGGCCTCCAGTCCTAGAAACAACCTTCAACCATCACCCTCTGCTTCCTACCCTTGAGCCAATTTTGAATCCATTTGGCTAGCTCTCCCTGGATCCTATGTGACCTAAATTTCATGATGAGCCTGCCATGTGGGACCTTGTCAAAGGCCTTACTAAAGATCATATTGACAACATTCACTTCCCTACCCTTATCTATCCTCTTGGTTACGTCTTCAAAAATCTCTCAAAGATTTGTCAGACATGACTTCCTGTGCATAAATCCATGCTGACTAACCTCACTCAGACCTTAACTATCTAAATGTTAGTTGATCCTGTCCTTCTGTATCCTCAGCCCACATAGGATGTGTTTGGAGGGATATGAGCCAAATGTTTGCACATATGACTACATTCATTTAGGATATCTGGTCAGCATGAATAAGTTGGACCGAAGGGTCTGTTTATGCGCTGTATATGTCTATGAGTCTATGACTCTACAAGTGTTGATTAGACTCTCTGGAAACTTGGCTGCCTGAGTATGTGTATTTTACACCACCAGGCATGACAGCAGTGACAGGTATTGATGCAATCCCACTGGATGACTTAAACCCAGCTCATGACCCTAAGGGCCAAAGGCCATAATAAAGTTTGAAGATTAGGGGCAAAGGGGGGGATAAAAAACACGCACCCAAACACCACCACCTTCGTGACAATGCACAGAAAATTCAGTGAGGGTGCAAAAGAAGCCTCAATGAGGACTCGGTGAAGATTCTGTGCAGATTCAGTGAAGAATCAGTGAGGACTTGCAAGGAAGACTTGCAGCAAGACTCGTGGCAGACGACAGTGAAGCAATCCAAGAAGACCCTGGAGAAGATCTGCCCTGATCTATTAGACCCAGCTTTGTGGAAGACAGCCAGCCCTACTTTGGAGAGAAAGGAAATTCCAATACCCCTGCGCAAACATGTGGATAAGATCCTTTTCAAGATACATAGAGGTAAGTACAATGCAAATGTTGTGAGAATTTGGGGAATAGTCACATGGTGTTTTTAATAAGGAACATTTTGTTGATGAAATTCAATTGAATCACAAACTGATTTCTGTCTCCCCTTGTCCACCTCACCAACAAGAGAACTTAAGTAAAGTATATTTAATACATAAACTAGTCAAACCATGGACAACACCTCAACCCAGAACCTGTTTTTGCAGACCATTCTGTTCCTTTCCTAGAACAAACTGAAAACAAACGGTCTTAGGTTTTCTGTCACAAAAATGCTCCCCCACAGTCACCTCAAACACCTGTCCAGCTTCATTCCTCCAAATTAGGTCCAGCACTGCACCTTCCCAGATTGGACCTTCTGTGTGTTGATATAAAAATCTCTCCTGTATACATTTTAAGACATCTGTTCCTCTAAACCTTTGATGTTATTTTTTGTTTTCTTTATTCATCCACGGGATGAAGGCATCACTGACCAGGCAGCATTTATTGCCCATCCCTAATTGCCCAGAGGGCAGTTCAGAGTCAACCACATTGCTGTAGGTCTGGAGACGCATATAGGCCAGACCAGGTAAAGAAGGCAGTTTCCTTCCCTAAAGGACATTAGTGAACCAGATGGGATTTTTCTGACAATCGGCAGTGGATTCGCAGTCATCATTAGATTCCTAATTCCAGATATTTATTGAATTCAAACTCCACTCTCTGCCATGGCAGGATTCGAACCTGGATTTCTGGATTAACAGTCCAGCGATAATACCATTAGGCCATTGCTCCTCATTGTTACTCTAATTAATGTTGAGGAATTTGAAATTCCCTAATTTAATTACCCACTTGTTACACACCTAGGTGAATTGTGGACATATCTGCTCCTTTATTGCCTGCTGACTTTTGGGCATCAACAATACACTCCCTGTATATTAGTGCCCTCTGTTTATTCTTAAACTGTACCCACAAAGCTTCATTTGCAGACCTTCCTAAGATGTCATCCCTCCTTACTGTGGGAACGGACTCCTTTATAAATAATACAACACCACCTTCTCTTTGACACCCTCCCCTGTTTTGCCTGAGGATCCTGTACCTCAGACTGTTGAGTTTCCAGTCCTGCCCCTGCCTCATCCATGTCCCTGTTATGACAACAACATCCAATTCCAGGCATTATTCCATGCCCTTAACCCATCTGTTTTACCTATTATACTCCGGGCATAAATGTACAGGCCATCCTACCTGCCTTCCTCCTTTGAAACTCAACATGGTTGAACTCAATCTGCTGTGTCCCTACGTACTAACATTCTGTGTCCCCTTCCCCTGGGGAATTACTTTAAATTCCTCCCAAGAGCATGAGAAAACTCACCCACAACAGTGTTGGTCCCATCCTGGTTCAGGTGCAGACTGTCCCATCAATGGCTTCCCAATGATTCAATGGTTCTACCAAATAGTTCCACAGTGTAAACAAACCATTCACAAGATAGCCTTCTCCGACCCAAGTATCTTTGATGTAATGAATAAATCTACTTCCTCTGCCCAGCTTTGGCCCACTGAACCATACACCAGAAAGGTCTCAGTCAAAATGATGTTCTTCTCAGAGAGGCTTTCATTACATTGGAGCTTGGAATACAAGTGTAAAACAGTCCTTTTCAAGTGAGCGCTGTGTGTGAATTATCTCATAGAATTATATCAGAGATGAGCCGAAGAAACAGGCCATTCAGTCAATGCTGGTGTTTGTGCTGTACTTGACCTTATGACCATCCTTCTGCATATAGCTATGAGCAGCAAAACTGTCCACTCTTCCCCACTATTTACTATCCCAACTTCCTCTGAAGTGAACCTGTGCTTTCACTTCAACCACTCCCTGTGATAATGAGATCCACTTTCTCAAAGTCTCTCCTAGGAAAGAGGTTTCTTCAGAATTCCCAATTGGATTTATGCCAAAGTTTTCACCTCCGTATCACATCTGCTGTGTATTCATGTGCTATAAACAACTGCCTTGTAGTGAAACAGCAACAGAAATGACCAATGGTTTGAGTCACTTTTTTGAGAGAAGCTGCTGTCCTTGAGACATGTAAACAATGTCAGGATCAGGGTCCTGTGGCACGCTGGCAGTGTCTCTAACTGTAGACCACAAGGTCCAGGATCAAGTCCCACATCCCCATAGGTTACTGAGAAATAATTTCATATTGAACATAAAGAATAGTACAGCACAGGAGCTGGTTCTTCCGCTCACAATGTCTGCGCTGACAATGATGCCATTCTAAACCAATCCCATCTACCTGCACATTGTCTATATCCCTCTGTTCTATCAAAATGCCTCTGAAACACTGCTATCATATCTGTTTCTACCACATCCTCTGACCGTGTACCCTGCACCTATCACTTTCTCTGTAAAAATCCTGCCTCACACAACTCATTTAAACATTCCCCCTCTCACCTTAAACCTATGCACCCAAGTATTTCGCATTTCCACCCTGGGGAAACGACTTTGATTATTCACCCTATTCATGCCCCTCAAAATTTTATAAACTTCTATCAGGTACCCCCTCAGTCTCTGATACTCCAGTGAAAATAATCCATGTTTGTTCAACCTCTCCTTATGGCTAATGCACATCAATCCAGGCAACGCCAGAAATTTTCATGTCATCTGCCAGCTCTTCAGTGGTGTAAGGGCTAGCTCTGTATTTAACTAATGTCGTGTTCTGCTTGGTGATCTCCAGCTGATACTACAATGAATGGCTGTTGGTATTCACACATTGTGATCCCTGCGTCTATTGTCGGGGGTTCTCTAATTTAAACCATCCTATTTCTCCATCATCACCTCCCCTTTCAGACTCTGCTTCGGACTTAAACATTGATTAAGTCTGTGAAGCAGAGTCGCACTGGACTAGAAACGGTAACTTTGTTTCTCTCTCTGCAGATGCTGCCAGACCTGCTCCGTTTCTCCAGCAATTTTTACTTTTTGATCAGGTTTTTGAGTTTTTTTGTCTTGACGTCTCATTCCTTGATTTGTGATAAAATTTTTCATTTCCTCACCTGCGTAAAGATTTGACGTCATTTTACTGAGTGCACACTGTTTTATAAATGCTAGTGAGTGTTTAATACCATAAGACAATGAAAGACAGGAACAGGAGTAGGCCAGTCAGACCTTTGAAATTGCTCTGCCATTCAATAGGATCATGGCTATTCTGGCATTCCTCACGTCCACTTTCTTGCAATTTCCTCAACTCTTGATGCCTGACTGATCAAGAATCTATCAATCTCAGCCTTCAATATAAATAAGGACTCTGCCTTTGCAACTCACTGTGGCAAGGAGTTCCAAAGACTCATAACCCTCTGAGAGGAGAAATTCATGTCCCTTTATTCTGAGACAATGTCCTCTACTCCTAGACTCTCTCAGCAGTATAGTCTTAGACTCTCTCCTCTCAGCATTTACTCTGGCAAGACCCTTAACAATCATGCATGTTCCAATTAGATCATTTCTCATTCTTCTAAACCCCAGTGAGCAGAATCCCAACCCATTTAACCTTTGTCCATAATGCAATCCCTCCATACCAGGGATCATCCTTAGTGAACCTTGTCAAAACTGCGTCTGATGAAATAATATTTTTTTTCTTAAATAATGAAACCAAACTGTTCACAGTATACATAGTCTCTCCAGCACCTTGTACAGTTGCAGTAAGACTTCCAAACTCTTATACTCCAACAATAAGGGCCCACATTCCATTAGTCTTCCTGATTACCTGCTACACCTGTGTGCTAGCTTTCTGTGTTTCGTGCACTAGTCCCCCCAAGTCCCTTTGTGTTGCAGCTTCCTGCAATTCCTCTCCATTTAAATAATATTCCATTCTTTTGTGCTCCCTTTAAAAATGAACAACTTCACATTTGCCCATAGTGTACTCCATCGGCCATCTTTCTTCCTGCTTACTTAATCTACCAATATCTCTCTGTAAACTGTTTGTATCCCTTATGCAACCTGCCTCTCCACCTATTTTTGCGTCAGCTGCAAATGTGGCTACAGAATTTTCACTTCCCTCCTTCTCATCGTTAATATACATTGTAAACAGTGGCAGTTCCAGCACTGATTCTTAGGGAACCCCATTGGTCATGGATCACCAACCTTAAAAGAACCCCTTAGGGCCCTCTTGCTGATTCGTATACTTGAGCCAATTCTCAATATTCCTTACCAATACATTCTCTCCATCATGGTGAGCTCTTATCTTTTGACTTAACCTTTTGACAGGTAGCTTGCTTAACACCTTCTGGAAGTCCACAAATATGCAACTACTGGTTCCCGTCTATCCACTTGGGTTGAGAATTCCTTGAAAAACTCCAATAAATTAGTCAAACATGATATCCCTTTCATGAAGCTATGCTGACTATGCTTGATTAGGCTATGATTTTCCAAATTGATTCTTTAATAATTGATTCCAACACTTTTTCAGCAATAGATGTGCTGTTTGTTGGCCTTCAGTAATGCATGATTTGCCTCCCTCATTTTCAGTTAAGGGTGTCACATTTGCAGCTTTTCAATTCTCTCATATTTGTCCAGAATACAAGGAGTATTGGAAAATTACAACCAATGCATCCAATATTGCTGTAGCTCCTTCTTTGAGGATCCTAGGATGCAATCCATCAAGGCCAGGGGACTGAGATAACAAGGTGTAGAGCTGAATGAACACAGCAGGCCAAGCAGCATCAGAGGAGCAGGAAGGCTGACGTTTCGGGCCTAGACCCTTCTTCAGAAATTTCTGAAGAAGGGTTTAGGCCTGAAATGTCAGCTTTCCTGCTCCTCTGATGCTGCTTGGCCTGCTGTGTTCATCCAGCTCTACACCTTGTTATCTCAGATTCTCCAGCATCTGCAGTTCCTACTATCTCCAAGGCCAGGGGACTGACCTGCCCTTAGCCCCATGAGTTCGTCTAACACAACTGTTTCAGTGACAGAGATAGGACTTACTCTCTCTCTAATATTCTTTTTTTTATGGAATGTTCAAATTATCTTCTACCGTAAAGACCAACCCAATGATTTTCCATGGATGTTTGGACCATTTATCAGGTTGCATCAAATATGTGAACTCTCCATGTTTAAGTGAGTGATTATGAGGAACTTGCACTGAATAAATAATTAACACCTGAAATGAACCTCACCTTGCCACATTCAGAAAATCCAACCAGTAATATCTTTCCTCAGAAAAGAGCAGCCATTGGTTTATTATCACTGCTTCCCCTTTACTAACACTTTAACTTCTTTAACTCCTGAGGAATGAGACATTAAAGAAGCTGCTGATGGCTTGGACACTTTGAGCTTTGTGTATTAACTGGACGTACAATAAACTGTGTGAATAAGCAGTGTTGTCGCTCTGTTGAGATGATCCGTGGAACTTTATTTGCCGTGACCCTGTGCCTCTGTGGTGCTCTGGGTAAGTGTTTGCTTTGGAGGAGTTTACCTTGTTATAAAAGACCTTTCCATGGTTTGTGCTGTTGAGGAGTTTGTGTGAATTCTATAAGTTTGAACATTCAGAACTGGAGGGGAGGGTCGCGTGTGACAGGGATCTGGATGTACAGGTACACAGGTTACTGAAAGTGGCAACACAGATGGAGAAGGCAGTCAACAAGTCATACATCATGCTTGCCTTCATCGGCCAGGGCATTGAGTTTATAAATTGGCAGGTAATGTTGCAGCTTTATAGAACTTTAGTTAGGCCACACTTAGAATATTGTGTTCAGTTCGGGTCACCACGCTACCAGAACGATGTGGTGGCATTGGAGAGGGTACAGAAAAGATTTACCAGGATGTTGCCTGGTATGGAGGGTATTAGTTATGAAGAGAGGTTGGAGACATTTGGGTTGTTCTCACTGGAATGACAGAGATTGAGGGGTGACCTGATAGATGTGTGCGAGACTATGAAGGGCATGGACAGAGTGGATAGTCAGAAGCTTTTTCCTAGGGTGGAAGAGTCAGTTACTAGGGGGCATAAGTTTAATGTGTAAGGGGTAAGATTTAAAGGTGATATACAAGGCAAGTTTTTTTACACAGTGGGTGCTGAGTTCCTGAAACTCGCTGCTGGGGGAGGTAGTCGCAACGGATACTATAGTGTCATTTCAAGGGCGTCTTGACAAATACATGAATAGGATGGGAATAGAGGGATACGGTCCCCGGAGGGGTAGTGGGTTTTAGATGTGATGGGCAGCATGTCGATGCAGGCTTGGAGGGGCGAAGGGCCTGTTCCTGAGCTGTAATTTTCTTTGTTCTTTGCAATGATTTATCACTGTCTGGAGATTGTTTCAGAAGCTGACGTCGAGCTCTACGGGCTGGGAATACAGACCAGAAAACAAAGTGTCTTCTGGGTGTATCGTAAATAATTATGTCCCCAACATCAATCCGTGTGACACTCCAACAGCTGCAGGTTGTCATTCTTAAAAGGACACTTTTCCCCAATTCTCTGTATTCTCTTCATTACCTATTCCTGTATCCATGCTATTATCTGATCTTCTTATGTAGCCTAATGTGTGGGATATTATCGAGAATGTTATTTAAGAGCTCTTTTGTGAATACAGAACCAAGGTTTGTATTTAGTGGGTGAGCCAGTTCTTTGTTCCCCATTATAAATTCCTCTTTTCTGATTGTAAGGGAATGATATTTATCTTCACCATCAACCTACAGGAACAGTTCGTATCAGTACTTATGTTCCCCACAAAATTACTTCCTTAATCAAACATTAATCAATCACTCATAACAAGGCTTGGGGCTGGATGAACACAGCAGGTCAAGCAGCATCATAGGAGCAGGAAAACTTGACGTTTCGGGCCGAGACCCTTCATCAGAAATGGGGGAGGGGAAGAGGGTTCTGAAATAAATAGGGAGAGAGGGGAAGGCGGATAGAGGATGGATAGAG
>JAHRHZ010000019.1:983153-1012304 GCA_024137785.1 Ginglymostoma cirratum
ATGCTTGTTATCTCGGATTCTCCAGCATCTGCAGTACCTTTTATCTCTTAATCAATCACTCCTTGGCTCTGCTGTTTTTCAGGCCAAAGACTGCTGAAAGGGTGCCTTTAAATCCAAGTGGGAGTTTAGAACAAACAGACTGCTGTTCATTTATTGATTTTTTTTTATTTTTAAGATGCAAATTTCCCAGTCCTTCTCCAGTCCCCGGTCATGGAACGAATCACCGAGGGTCATACTGCTCGGTTACAGTGCACCGTGAGGAACGTCGCAGTGACACACATCGATGTTCACTGGTACCGGGAGCGACCAGGAAGGAGAGAGTGGATTTTGGTCCATTACTCATGGAATTATGTACAATGGTACTTAGGTTATTACACATGGAATCACAAGCAATGGTCCTCAGGTTTCAAAAAGCGTTTCCAGTCTTCTAGAAACGCCTCCAGTAACAACTTCATTCTGACCATCACAAACGTGCAGCCCAGTGACACTGGGGTCTATTACTGCTCAATCTGGGGAAGTATCAGTGGTGGAGGAAGCCGGATCATTGTAAACAGTAAGTAGAGTTTACACAACAAACTTCTCCAGCAATAACCTCTTGCCCAATGAATGAATTGGGGATCAGTACGTCATTAATAAGACTGAGGAGGTGTTGGACAGTAATCTCCGGGATGGATTCACTGTGAGGAGGAAGCTGAGCTCAGGTTCAATGTTGGTAGGTTTATGGAGAAAGGGTGTGTTTTTGTGATAATGGGAGGAGGGCTTTGTGGGAAATGTGAAGCTTTATCTTGCAGAACGCAAGATATAAATTCCATTTGATTCACAAGAGTGTCAGTACCATTGGGCTGGATGAGCAGGGTCAGGGAGATTGCTCTATGAGGTGCCACAGCTGCAGGGAATCTCCCAGGGATTGGAAATGAACCATAGAGCACAACGGGGGGCACACACATCTCTCTCCATTCAAGAGACAAGTTTTTTGATCCAGGTTAAAGGGAACCACTCCACATCAAGCAGAGAGCAAGAGGAGGGCTCACTCTCTTAGAATTATACAGCACGCAAACAGACCTTTCATGGTCCCTGCTGACCATAATCCCAAACTAAACGAGTCATATCATCAGAGGCTGCACTGATGATGTTACCCAGGAGGGTAATGAAACGTCTGCGAACTAGCGAACCGGCTCGGTGAGCAAACCAGCTACAGCATCCACAACCTGAGCTACAAATCTACTCAAGAACCTTAGTCCCATCTGCCTGCACTTGGCCCCTATCTCTCCAAACATTTCTTATTCATGTACTTATCCAAATGTCTTTTAAATGTCATAACTGTACCTGCATCCACCACTTCCTCTAGAAGTTCATTCCACACATGAGCCACTCTGTGTGTACAAAGATTGCCCTGCATGTCTTATTTAAATCTTTCTTCTCTCACTTTAAACAGATGCCCACAATCTTGAAATCTCCACCCTAAGGAAATGACCTGCCTTTCACCTTATCTACACCTCTCATGATTTTATAAATCTCTGTAAGGTCATCCCTCAATCTCCTATGCTCCAGTGAAACATGTCCCAGCATCTGACATCTCCCCATAATTCAAACCTTCCATTCCCAGCAACAGCCTGGTAAATCTCTTCTGAACCCTTCCAAACTTAATTATATTCTTCTTATAAAGATCAACCAGAACTGGACACAATGCTCCAGAAAGGGCCACGGTAACATCCAGTACAACCTCAACATGATGTACCAACTTCCATATTCAAAGGTCTGAGCAATGAGGCCAGCATGCTAAGTGCTTTCTTAAGGATCCTATCCATACGACATGCAAAATTCAAAGAATTATGTACCTGAATTCCTTTGTCTTTCTGTTCTACAGCACTACCCAAGGCCCTGCTTTTAATTGTATAAGTCTTACCCTTGTTTGTTTTACCAAAATTCAATACCTTGCATTTATCAAAATTAAACTCCACCTGCCACTCCTCAATGCATTGACCTAATTGATCAAGATCTCTTTGTATTCTTAGATGACCTTTTTCACTCTCCACTATACCACAATCTTGGTGTAATTCACAAATGTACCAACCATACCTTCTGTATTCTCATCCAAATCATTTCTATAAATGGCAGACAAAAGTGGACCCAGTACTGATCCCTGTGGAACACAGTTGCTAATAGGCTTCCAGCCTGAGAAACAACTCTCTAACATCACTCTCTGTCTCCTGCCATTAGGCCAATTTTGTATCCAATTGGCAAGTCCACCCTAAATCCCAGGTGATCTAACTTTATTAATTAGTCTACCATGCGGAACCTTGTCAAAGTCTCTATTAAAATCCAAATAAACAATGCCTATTGTGCTGCCCTTATCAATCTTCTTAGTTACTTCCTCAAAAACTCACTCAAGTTTGTGAGACAAATTTTCTTCTCACTAAACCATGCTGATCATCCCTAATCATTCTTTGCCTCTCCAAATACATATAAATCCGATCTTTCAGAACCACTTCCAACTTACCCACCACCGAAGTCAGACTCACAGGTCTATAGTTCCCCCAGATTCTCCTTACATCCTTTCTTAAACAAGGACACAACATTGGCTACTCTCCAGTCATTCAGTACATCACCTAGTTATAAATGACACAAATATTTTTGCAAGGGGCCCCGAAATTGCATTCCTAACTTCCCAAAAAGTCCAGCGATACATTAGATCATTTTGTGAAAATCTGTCTATATTGATATTTTCCAAGGCCTCCAGCACTTCCTCTTTTGTCATGTGAACTGTTTTAAAAACATTAATATTTATTTCCTTGAGTTCTCCAGCTTCTATTGCTTTCTCCACAGTAAAAACTGACGCAAAGTTGTCATTTAATCTCATCTTTTGAGGCTCAACACAAAGATGAACTCTTTGATCTTGAAGGGGCCCTGCTCTCTTGCTCTTAATGTACTTCCAGAATCTCTTTGGATTATCCCTGACCTTACTTGCCAAGTCTATCTCATATCCTCTCTTTGCTTTCCTGATCTCCCTCTTAACAAAGCCCTGACACTCTTTATACTGTTCAAGAGATTCATTTGAACCCAGTTGCTTACATCTAACATATTTATTATTAAAATCTTGACCATAACCTCAATATCTTTATTTATCCATTATTTTCTAATCCTACCAGCCTTACCATTCATTTTAATAGGAACATAATGACTCTGCACTCTTGTCACCACACTATTTATCAGACACCCCTTTACTTGTGAACAGTCTATTTCAATCAAATTTTGATATTTCTTGTCTCATACCACTAAAATTTGCCTTAGTCTGATTAAAAAAATCTTTAATTTTTATGGATGTCTTTTTTTTTTCCATAACAGTTTTAAAATAAATAGAATTATGACCACGAGACCCAAGGTGTTAAACCAACTGTCACTTCAGTCATTTGCCCTGTCTAATTACCTAAGAGAAGGTTATGGTTTGCTCCTTCTCTAGTAGGAACATTTGAAGATTGATAAGTAAAATTTTCTTGAACACATTTGACAAATTCTTCACAATCCAAACCTTTAACACTATGGCAGTCCCATATATAACTGAGATCTCTCTACATATTTGGTCCTCAATTTCCCTCTGAAATTGGGGATCTAAAGTACAATCTCATCAAGGTAATCGTTCCCTTTTTATTTCAAATTTCAACCCATATATTTTCACAGGATGATTTTTCAGAAACATATTCTCTAGTTACAGTAGTAACATTTTCCTTAATCAAAAACTCCACTCCCACTTCTCTTTTGCCTCTGTTTCGATCCTTCCTGTAACATCCAAGCTCCCACAGTTGAGACTGTGATTAAAGCTGGGATATTGTCATTATTCGACATTATACTCCAGCCATCTGAGCTACGTGACTAGGGAAGAGTGATCATAGCATTCTGGAAATTTACAACATAATTAGCTGGAGTTTCATGTTGAATATTGCTAAGAGCCTGACTTCACCGCCCCCACCCCCCATTCTGGTTCAGGTAGTTCCTGCGGCTTTCTCTTCTACTTGCCCCATTGTGGGTGAGTGGGCAGCTAATATCAGATCAGAGTTAATGCAGAGAGATGTGAGGACACTCAGATTAGATGGAGAAATAAGAGCAATAGAGACAATTTTATTTAAAAGGCCAATTCTAACGGATGTGTAGGAGCAGACAGACCAAGGTTTATACTCTTTAGTTCAAAAAAAATCATTAAATTCATATGGTAACATAAGAACAACGCTTTAAAGTTCTGTAGCAAAAAGAAAACACTGAAGAGAAACCCATTTTAGGATGACATAAAAATATATGGCCTGTGAGAAACTGGAATATGGAACTGTTTGGCCATTTCTTGATTGAAGAGGTTTTGCCACATGATCAAAAATCTGTTACAGTTTACAAAATTCAAAATAACTTCCAATCAATCAATGATGCCAAGAAAATGTAAGAAATGGCTTTTATTGCTAAGTTGCTGGACTGATTGATTTTGATTGCAGCCTAGCAACAGTTTCTGGGCTTGAGTTGCTGTGTGCTTTCACAGACCAAAAGGAGAGCAGCTGAATTAAAATGTCAAGCTGACCAAAACCAGTGAGGAAAGATCCCTCTCTTCTGGTAAAAAAGAGAAGGAAACTTCAGGCAGGACCAGCTATACGATTTCCCCCTCTCAGTAAGTAAAAGACAAGGAAAAAGCAGATAAGATCTCCTCATGATGGATTTGTAAAGATAACATTTCCAATATCAGAGTTTCAAGTTATTTCCCATCGGAATCTGAAATATAGTCAGGAGATCTCCCATCATTGTATAACTTTCTGGAATCAGCCTCATTGACAAGAAATTGAAGGAACTCTGAGAAGTCAACACATTCTACTTTTTGATGTGAGTTGCTTGCAGCATTGGGAAAGCCTTTTGTTAAGGCCTTTTTTTTAAAGAAACAACCTGAACTATTTCTGCAGAGCAGTGTTTCCTTGTCTGTGAATGAAGATATGTTTGAGATTAATGGGATATATTTTAATTGTAAACA
The DNA here is from genome assembly GCA_024137785.1 of Ginglymostoma cirratum. Classification (NCBI taxonomy): domain Eukaryota; kingdom Metazoa; phylum Chordata; class Chondrichthyes; order Orectolobiformes; family Ginglymostomatidae; genus Ginglymostoma; species Ginglymostoma cirratum. The sequence goes on from JAHRHZ010000019.1 coordinate 988,156, forward strand.
GAAATACACTTGCTAATCACGTTGTCTGCTTGTTTCAAGAATTTGTCTTGTTGATAATAAATAAGTTGGTTTTCAGGTCATTTACCAACCTGCTACATTTTTTTAAAACTTTGGACTGGAGGACAAAAGAGAGACAAATTGGCTGTATTGTGGACTCAGTGACACATTTAGTGTGGCTTGTGGATAATTGAGGCTTGATTACTCATGCACTCCCCCAATAGAGTTTAAACTCTGTGACGTGAGTGTGTGGTTTCCATCTAATTTTAAGATCATTTAGTTTGGAATTTGTATTTTGAACTTGTGGCATTTGGTTTTGGTCTCTGTGTGTTTTGGTCTCTGTGAGTTTGAGGGGATTTAAAGATTTACGTGTTAATACTTCTGGAGTTATGATTTCTTTAAAAGAATAATCTGACAGAAAGAGTTCTTGGAGAGATAATGGCAATTTGCATTGTGAAAGATTTTATGAGCAAACAAAGTAAACATTGAAACCGTTAGGGTGCTTTCAGGTTGATGGAATTGGATTGTTTCTTTTGTGTTGGATCTTGGGTCAGTTAGTAATGAGGATATCCCCAGTCCCAAGGGATATCTAGTCTCAGTGAATACTCAGGGGCACTATGTACGTGGCAGTTAGAGGATTGTGAGGAGACAGGCTCAGAGAAAGGTGAGCATTTCAAGGAAGGCAGTGAACAGTATGGGAAGGGAATGAAGGAGCTTCGCAGAAGATGCAGCATTATCTGAGCAATGAATGGGTCACCAGATGGGGCTGGGATCAGGGAGAAGGGAATGGGAGACATGAGGATCTCAGAGCCGCTGGTGGGGACAGAGAATGGGGAGAACTTGAGCCTGGGAGTTGTAATCAGGAGCTGCCCATTGTTCAGGCAACATCACTCTAGACACTGACGCTGCTGTTCCTCTTTAAATATTTACACTAACAGTTATTAAAGTTATTTAATTACTCAATTAAGTTTTGTTTGATCTGCTGCAACTCCACTGGTTCAATCTGAAACCATTTCTCTACTTAATCCACAGCTTGTTCCATCTGAAATGTCCATTTGAACAACTGGCAGCTCATTGTAACCTAGAAGAATTGATTCTGAAATTCTTGATGTTTTTCCCTTAAAGGTACATCTGGTCTGGTCCTTCTCCAGTCTCCAATCCTTAAACGTGTCATTGAGGGTCACACTGCCCAGTTGCAGTGCACTATGAGGAATGCCACAGTGACACACACCGATGTTCACTGGTACAGACAAGAACCAGGCAGTCATATGAAACTGCTTTTAACACATGGAAGAAATGGTTACATACAATGGATCTCAGGTTTTATTGATCGAATCCAGCCTTCCAGAGACTCCTCTAGTAACAGCTTCATTCTGACCATCACAAACGTGCAGTCCAGTGACACTGGGGTTTATTACTGCTCAGCCTGGGGAAATGTCCCTGGTGGAGGAAGCTACCTCATTGTAAACAGTAAGTACAGTTTACATGATAATCACCTCCAGTCTGTGAATGAATTGGAGATCAGTTTGTTATCAAGAAATTTAAGGAGGTGATAGAGAGATGGAGAGTGATATCAGAGATGGAATCACTGTGAGGAGGAAGCTCAGTTCAGGTTCAGTAATTCCGCAAATTTGCCTCTCTCTGCATTTAACCTCAGGCATCATCTATGGGTGTTAGTGCCATGTGGCTGTTTGCTGAGCTGAAGAGAGAGTGGAAACAGCCTTGGGATGATTGGTGGAGGTGGAGGGACAGTGCAGTAATGGGGCAGATGGAAATGTTGAGCAGGTTTCTGAGGGTGAAATGACAATGGCGAGGTGTTCGGGAATGTTGCCCTGGGGACACAACAGAGATGATCAGAGTCTAGAGGATATACCACTGGTGCTGAGAGGAAACTGAGTAGGGGATCAGTCAGAGGGGTACCCTGAGAGAGCAGTGCCTGAATCTGCAATGTGAGGAGTGTTTCAGTCTCATTAGAGTTGGTGGGGGGTGGGTGGGTGCAGCATCCTCCTCTCTAGAACATTGAACATCAAACATAGAACATGGAATAGTAAAGCAAAGGAGCAGCACAGAGGTTATAATCACTACAATGTTAATCCAGAGACTTGGGTTTGAAAATCACCATGGCAGATGGTAGAATTTGAATTCAACAAAAACAGTCTGGAATTAAGATTCTAATAATGATCGTGAATCATTATTGATTATCAGAAAAACTCATCTCATTTTCTGTGTCCTTTAGGGATGGAAACTGCCACCTTTACCTGGTCTAGCCTACATGTGACTCCAGAGCCTCTCTAATATGGTTGTGTCTTAACTGCTCTCTGGGCATTAAATGCTGGCTGAACCAGGAAAGCCCTCATACATGAATGAATTATAAAAGGGCCTTCAGCCCACCATATCTATGCCAATCATGACGCCATTCTAAACTCATCCCATCGGTCTGCACATTGTCCATATCCCTTTATTCTCAGCCTGTTCATGTCTCTGTCTAAATGCTTCTTAAGCATTGCTATCTTATCTCTTCTACCACCTACCTTCGCAGCACTTTCCTCTGTGTAGAACATTTGCCTTGCTTATCTCCTTTAAGCATTTCCCATCTCACCTTAAACCTATGCCCCCAGTATATGATATTTCCACAATGTAAATAAAGACTCTGACTATCCATGCCACTCATACTTTTATAAACTTCTATCAGATCATCCCTCAGTCTCCAGTGCTCTAGCAGAAAAAATGTGAGTTTGTCCGTCCTCTCCTTACAGACTAATACACCTCAATTCAGCCAACATCCTGGTAAACGTCTTTTGCACCCTCTCCAAAGACTCCATATCCTTCCTATAGTGTGACAACCAGAACTGCACACTGTATTCCAAATATAGTCAAACAAAGCTTTTATACAGCTGCAACGCAACTTGCCAACTTTCAATGCCCCGATCAATGAAGGCAAGCATGCCGTATTCCTTCTTTACCATGTTATCCACTTATATTGCCACTTTCAGCGAGCTATGGACTTGCATCCTAAGGTTCCTCTGTATATCAATGCCCTAAGGGTCCTGCCATTTACTGTGTACTTTTCTCTTACATTTGACCTCTCAAACTGCATCACCTCACACTTGTCCAGATTAAATTCCACATTCTATTTCTCTGCCCAACATTCCAAAGGACCTATATCCTGCTGCATCCCGTGACAAATTTCCTCATGATCCACAACTCCACCAATTTTCATGTAGTCTGCAGCTTAATAATCATTCCACCTGCATTTTCATCCAAATTATTTCTGTGTATGACAAACATTAGAGGTCCCAGTACTTATCCTTGTGGAACACCACTGGTCACAGACCTCCAGATAGGAAAACACCCATCTGTCTTCTATGACCAAGCCAATTTTGTATTCAACTTACCATGGATCCCATGTGACTTAATCAGCTCACCATAAAGGACATTGTCAAATGTTTCAGTAACATCTATGTAGACAACATCCACTGCCCTATCCTCATCAACATCCACTACTCCCGCCCTGTGGAGACTCTTTGTGTCATTCTCACTTCTTACCTTCCCATTTATTTTTGTGCCATCCACAAACTTGGCTGCCATAGGCTCACTAACCTTATCAAGTCATTGATATATATTGTCAATAATTGTGGCCCTAGCTCTGAGCCCTGTGGCACTTCACAAATTATAGGTTGCTACCCTAAAAATGCCACTTTTATCCCAACCCTTTGTCATCGTTTAGTTAGCCAATTGTCTATCCATACCACCTGCAACACAAAGGACTCCCAACTTATTAAGTAGCCTACCTTATCAAAAGCATTTTGAAAATCCAAATACTTTACATTGACTGGATTCCCTTTATCTATCCTGCTTCTTACCTAGTCAAAGAATCCCAGTCAATTTCTCTGACATTATTTACCCTTAATGACATCATTCTGATTCTGCTGGATCATATTTTACATTTCTAAATGCCCTCCTGATACCATCATCATCACCACCACCGTCATCATCATCATCATCACCATCACCGTCACCATCATCATCTTCACTATCTCCATTATTATTATCGTTGCTATTACCGGGAGAGAGCTGCCTTCTTTACTCCTGCACTCCATGTGCTGTGGGTTTACTCACAATGCCATGAGGGAGGAAATTCTAGGATTTTGACTGAGTGACAGAGAAAGAATGGCGATATATTTCCAAGTCAGGATGGGGAGTGGCTTGGGGGGTGGAACTTGTAGGGGATAGTGCTCCTGTGTAACTGCTGCCCTTGTCCTTCTAGAAATTGGCACAACCAAAATGTTGATGAGATTCTGAAGGGAGTTAAGAAGTATTATTTGGCATCATATTATTTATTTAATTATTTCTATTTCTGTCAATGGATTTTATTTCATCTGAATCAGTCACAGATGTAGCTCAATAATTTAGTGTAACAATGTGTTCTTTCTATTTAACTGAAAACTCCCACCAACCTGTCTGATCCTTTCAATACAGCAATATGGAGAAGCTGCTCTTGTGGAAATAAACTACTTATTACTATCTTTTCCTTTAAAGGTATCACTGGCCTGGTCCTTCTACAATCTCCGAGGCTGGAACATGCCACTGAGGGTCACACTGCCCAGTTACTGTGCACCATGAGGAATGCCGCAGTGACACGTATCGACGTTCATTGGTACTGGCTGTCCCTGAAGCAAATTATGAAGCAGATTTTAACACATCCGAGAAGTGGCTCCACACAATGGAGCCCAGGATTCACTGAGCGATTCCAGCCTTCCAGAGACCCTTCCAATAACAGCTTCATTCTGACTATCACAAACGTACAGCCCAGTGACACTGGGGTCTATTACTGCTCAGTGCAGGGAAGGATCTATGGGAGTGGAATCCTGCTTAATATCACCAGTAAGTAGAGATGACATGACAATCTCCTCCAGCAATAACTGCTAGCCCAATGAATGAATTGGAGATATGTTTGTGATCAAGTCGATTGAGGACGTGATGGACAGCGATTTCGGGGATGGATTCACTGTGGGGAGGAAGCTGAGCTCAGGTTCAGCAATTGTTTCAATTGTTTTGTGAGATGTGTGTGTCACTGGCTGGGCCAGCATTTATTGCCCACCCTTGTTGCCCTTGAGAAGGTGGCGGTGAACAGCCTTCTTGAACCACTGCAGTGACCCATTGGTTTCCATTCCTGGTTTTAGGTTTGGCTCCTACATAGACCCTGTTAAATGGTTCTTCAAAAGCTGTGATCTGAATCAAAGATGAAGTTTTAATTGAGGGTTGGGGATCCCCTAAGTCCTGATGTGGACCAGCTTGTCTGGTAAAATTTAACATCTTTACATAATCCCGACCAAGAAAAATGTTTCAATATTTTAGATTGTGTGTTGCTTATCTGTAAATGTTTGCCATTGGAATTTCATGAGCTATTTTGTAATATTTCATTCTGAGCCTCAGATTGAGCAATTTACAGGGCGGCATGGTGGCACTGTGGTTAGCACTGCTGCCACACAGCACCTCGAACCAGGTTTTGATTCCACCGTCAGGCAAGTGCTTGTGTGGAGTTTGCACATACTCCCCGTGTTTGTGAGGGTTTCCTCCGGTTTCCTCCCACAGTCCAAAGATGTGCGGGTTAGGTGGATTGGCCATGCTAAATTGCCCGTAGTGTTCAAGGGTGTGTAGATTAGGTGGGTTTACAGGGATGGGATGCTCTGAGAGTCAGTGTGGATTTGTTGGGCCAAAATGCCTGTTTCCACACTGTAGGGATTCTATGCTTCTATGGCCTGATGGACCTCTGTCCATTCCTCATCTCCTGGTATTTGGGGCAGGCTTTATTTCATCATTAATACTTTGTCTTTCAAGTAATAATACTCTGGGATTGCTTATGATTCCATTTCTGAGGAGGCTGTTTTATAAAACTCTTCCAATTCAGGATCCAGTTTCTCGTATTTATGTTAAAGAAGATATTGTGAACATATCAGCCTAATTCTCTTTGTCTTCATTCTTTTCAGCTGCATTTTTGAAAATTGATTCTGGTAACAGAAATTCCAAACCAGTTAGATTGACTCCTTTTCCCATGGGTATAGGTCTATGAACCCGGCTTGCCTCCTTGATTTGCACATGAAGGAAATAGCTTTTCTTTTGAGACTGAATTCTCAGAACCTCAAGTGGTCTGAATTTATTAAAAGATTTTTTTTCAATGATTTTATATAGCTTTATTTCTAAGAATAGAGTTTAAGGAAGGATGTGCTGATGGTGGAGAGGGTCCAGAGAAGGCAGATGGTATGTTGGCCTTCATTGCGAGAGATTTCAAGTACAGGAGCAAGGATATGTTGTTGAACAATTGTACACACCTGGAATATTGTATGCAGTTTTAGTCTCCTTTTCTGAAGAAAAATGCTCTTGCTCTTGAGGGAGTGCAGCGAAGGTTTACCAGGCTGATTCCGGGGATGGTGGGTCTGATGTATGAGGAGAGATTGACTAGGTTGGGATTGTTTTCGCTGGAGCGCAGACGAATGAGGGGGGATCTCAAAGAGACTTATAAAATTCTAACAGGACTGGACAGGGTAGACGCAGGGAAGATGTTCCCAATGATGGGCGTGTCCAGAACCAGGGGTTATAGTATGAGGATTCAGGATAGATCATTTAGAACAGAGATGAGGATACATTTCTTCACCCAAAGAGTGGGGAGCCTGTGGATTTCATTACCACAGGAAGTAGTCGATGTCAAAACATTGAATGTATTCCAGAGGCGACTAGATATAGCGTTTGGGGTGATCAGGATCAAAGGTTATGGGGTGAAAGCAGGATTAGGCTATTGAGTTGGATGATCTGCCATGATTGTGTTGAATGGCAGAACAGGCGCAAAGGGCCAAATGGCCTCCTCCTGCTCCTGTCTTCTATGTTTCTATGTTCACATTGATGATCACGGGGACGAAAGGAATGTCACATGAAGAGCAGTTGACGACTCTGATTCTGTGTTCAATGGAGTTTAGAAGGCTGAGGTGTGATCTGATTGAAACTTACAGAATACTGGGAGGCCTGGATAGAGTTGTCATGGAGAATATATTTCCACATGTAGGAGAGACTGTGGCCTGAGAGCACAGTCTCAGTGTGAAGGGATGACCCTTTATATTTGAGATATGGAGGAATTTCTTCAGCCAGAAGATGGTGAATCTGTGGAACTTATAGCCACAGAAATCTGTGGAGGTCAAGTCATTAAGTGTATTGAAGAGAGAGATAGAAAGGTTCTTGATCAGTAAGTGTAACAACTATTTCAGGGACAAGGCTGGAGAATGGGGTTGAGAAACATATCAGCCCTTATTGGATAGCAAAGCAGACTTGATAGGTTGAATGGTCTAATTCTGCTCCTATATCTTGTGGTCTGATGGTCCAAAATCTCTTGTTTATTTTGAGTAATTAACCTCTGATTCATATTTACAGTCTGTTCTTTATTTATAACTCGAAACTGAAGTTCTTTAGGAAGTTCAGGCTAGTTTTAATTTATTCATCCTTTTTGCCCTAAAGGTGAAAATGTCCCAATCCTTCTCCAGTCTCCGAGCCTGGAACGTGCCACCGAGGGTCATACTGCCCAGTTACAGTGCACCATGAGGAATGCCGCAGTGACACACACAGATGTTCACTGGTACCGGGAGCAACCAGGGAATAACACGGAGTGGGTTTTAACAGATGACGTGAGGAACATCACACAATGGAGCCCAGGATTCACTGAGCGATTCCAGTCTTCCAGACACCCTTCCAATAACAGCTTCATACTGACTATCACAAATGTGCAGCCCAGTGACACTGGGCTCTATTACTGTAAAGTGTGGGGAGACATCAGTGGGAATGGATCCCAGCTGACTGTAATGGGTATGTCCTGTTTACCTGACCACAATCTAACACAGTAATCACTTCTACTTGGATTTATTAGAGAAGAGGAAGTGTTGAATTCCTCTGGTAAAGGGAGGTCAATATAAGCATAGAACTGTTACCTTCGCTTGTTTTATTCACAGATAGAATAAACTGTTTCTCCTCTTGGACCAGTTCCTCAATCTCATGCTCTTCCTCGTCTCTCTGTCTTTCTGCTTCTCCATCTCATTTCTTCCCAGTCATTTCAGATGATAGAGGTTGTGGGTTCAAACATTACTGTTGGAGGAACTTTGGGGTGAGTACTTGCAGGGCATCTTGTAGATGGTACACCCAAGAATCAGTGTTAAAGGAAGGAAATGTTGAAGGTGTTATATGGGGTGCCAGTCAAGTGGCTGCTTTGTCTTGTATGGTGAGAAGCTTCTTGAGTGTTGGAGCTGCACTCATCCAGACAAGTGGTTCCATCATACTCCTGATTCCTACTTTGTTATTAGATGCTAGGCAGGCTCAAAGTTCCTCACCTCAACCTGCTCTTGCAGCCATAGTTTTTATTATGCTGCTGTTATGGACCAGACCAAACCCCTCAAAATATACTAAGAAGATAGCTAGACCCTAACATTTTCTTATTTAAAAGGCAAATGCTAGGCATTGTGTTCTAGATGCTGCTCGATTGGCCAAACCTCCATGTTTGAAGCAAAACGCACTTCATTCATTCATGACAGTTAAAAGAGAGAAAAGAAAGAAGAAGTTGGGATAGCTTAACTCTTTTGGAAAATATAACAAAATAATAAATTATTTAAACTACTAAACAGTAACTATTCCAATACAGTAACATCCCATAAACACAGCCTTGGTCAAGGCAAATTCATTGAAATAGCTTGTGTCCTCACATGTGCTGCTCCAGTCCACGTGGAAAAGCATCATGAGAAAACTCTGAGAGAAAGAGAGAGACAGTAGGAGGGAGAGATAAACTGCAGTTTCTAATCCCTGACTTTAAGACCCAGCAGCAACTGCTACTGAAAAACTAAAATTAAAACTTTTGGTCCTGTGGCAGCTTGACCCCACCCATTCAGGCTGGTTCTATTGTTCCAACTTAAAAAAAATCTCAAGACCTCACAAGCTGTTTAATTTATTGCATTCAAACAAACAGCTCAGTACCTTTGTCTTAAAATCTCTCCTCAAAAAAAAGACACACTAAACCGCTCAAAGCCATGGTATTGTCAGTCTGCTCAAGTTAATTGATGAAGGAGAAAACAGAGTTAACTTTTCAGGTCCAGTGACCCTTCCTTAGAACTGATAGTGGATCAGGAAACATCAGTTTATATGCAGAAAATAGGGAAGTGGGTGGGATAGGGAATAAATGATAGGAAAGAGCCCAAAGAGAGAGAAAGACAGTTGGGCAGACAAAGGAGTTGATAACGATCAGGCTGGGAGAGTGAATAGTTGTTAGTGGGGACTGTTAGTGACTAACAACAGGAGGTGTGTAATGGCAGGCTATGTGTGTGGGGTGGGGGGCTGAGACATTGGAGAGTTTAGGCCCTAACATTATTGAACTCAATATTGAGCCCGGAGGGCTGTAGGGTCCCCAAGCTGATAATGAGGTGTTGTTCCTCCAGCTTGCGGTGGGCTTCACTGGAACACTGCAGCAAGCCAGAAACAGAGATGTTGGCAAGGGAGCAGGGTGGTGCATTGAAGTGGCAGGTGACAGGTAGTTCAGGGTTTTTTTTGCGAGCAGAACATAGCCTGCCATTACACACCACCTGTTGTTAGTCACTAATAATCCCCATTAACAACTATTCTCCTTCACCGATGCTGCCAGACCTGCTGAGCTTTACCAGCAACTTTGCTTTTGTTCCTTATTTACAGCATCAGCAGTTCTTTCGGTTTTTATTTTGCTCGAGTTAATTGACTAGTCAAGAGTGACTGTCAGAGAAATTTTTCTTTATTTTGGATGGGATGTGGGCATCTCTGGCAAGGCCATAATTTGGTCCCCATCGCTAACTGCCTTCAAACTGTGTCTCTTACCTGGTCATTTCAGCAGGAAATAAGAACAAACCACATTGCACTAGATCTAGAGTCACATACCGGCCAGACCAGATAAGGATGGCAGATTTCCTTCCCTGAAGGATTTAGTGAATCCAATGATTTTGACAAAAATTGATGGGAGCAATGGGAATTCAGGTGACATGTTCCAGCACTCAGTTAGCCTGGAATTGTTATGCATTATTATGTATTAACTCTCTGTAACTAAATACAACAAACAGGCAAATGGATGGTGCCTTGTTTGGGAGGAGCTGTTGCCCATGAGAAGTCTGGGTGGTATAAGGTGTGATTCTGGAATTATCTAATGCTGTATTCTTGTAATGAAGGGTTCTATGCCAAGGCTGTACACAGTAATGTTTTCTCAATATTACTCCATCATCCTGTATTTATCATTAATAATAGAGATTTGAGAGTTTAACAGAATGGCATCCAGGGAACATATCTGGAGTAAACAAAAACAAATTTGCTGGAAAAGTTCAGCAGGTCTGGCAGCATCTGTCAAGGGAAAAACAGAGTTAACGTTTCGGGCCCGGTGACCCTTCCTCAGAACTGATGGTGGCTGGGAAAATGTCAGTTTAAATGCCTGAGTTTTTCCAGCAGTTTTGTTTTGGTTCCTGATTTACAGCACCCACAGTTCTTTCGGTCTTTATATCTGGAGTAAATATTTCAGGCTTGAGGATGTCGGATTTGAGTTGAGGAGCTGAAGTGTGAGCTGCAGACGTTGTGTCACATCAGGGAAGGGGAAAGTTCCCTGGAAACCTTTCTCCAAAGGGTGCTCACACCCCTTGGATTAGGGAATTGGGGATTAGTCATGGGTCAGGGACAAGAAGCTATGATTGCAGGCGGGGCTGGTATGGGTCATAATCTACAAATCATCATTTAAACTGGAGGAGATTTTAGAAAATGTTACAGCTCAATTTACATTATTTCTTCTCTTCGATATGAACAGATCCATTGGCTGATCCAGTCCTCATTCAGTATCCAATGGTCAGCAAGGTACCAGAGGGTGAAACTGTCGAGTTCCAGTGTGCCATGTACAATGCCAGTGTGAATGACACAGATGTACACTGGCACTACCAGAGACCTGGCAGCAACATGGAGTGGGCGATAAGCCAGTTTGTGAATGGCACCCTCACCAAGGCCCAGGGTTTCCACGATCGTGTTCACATTTCCAGGAATGCCAGCAGGAACAGTTACATTCTGAGCCTTGTGAATGTGACTGTCAATGATAGTGCTGTGTACCGCTGCAGTGTGTGGAGCTACATCTATGGAGCAGGGAGCCAGCTCAATGTAACTGGTAAGACAATGGGAGGGAATGCTGGTGTGAACAGGGAAAGGAGAAAACAGCTGCTGTGCTTCACCAGTGGAAGGGCAAAATGGTCATCAAGGCCAGGTATTCCCAAGGCAGGACGGTGAGTGGTTTGAAGGGGAACTTGCAGGGGATAGTGTTCCCATGTATCTGCTGCCCTTGTCCTTCTCGATGGAGGAGGTCGTGGGTTTGGAATGTCCTGTCTGAATTTCTTTGGTGAGTTTCAGCAGTGCATCTTGTATGTAATACATACTGCTGTTTCTGAGTGTTGGTGGCGGAGGGAGTGAATGTTTGTGGCTGTGGTACCAGTCAAGTGGGTTACTTTCTCCTGGATGGTGTTAGGTTTCTTGAATGTTGTTGGAACTGCACTCACCCAGCACTCCATCACTCTCCTGACTTGTGCCTTGTAGATAGTGGACAGGCTTTGGGGATCAGGAGGGGAGTTAATATCCTGAGGAACTCAGAATTATTTTGTTGACAGTGTTAGACATTGATCAGACTAAAGCAACTGTGTGTGTCATTCTGATATTTTGCAGAAGACTCTTCTCATGGTAGTCCCCGGACTTCAGATCCTAATTTAATCATTGGCACCATTCTGGGCTTCGCTGTTATGATCTGCGTTGTCCTGCTCACATTTCTCCTTCGGAAACAAAAGCTGTGCTCATCCGTAAAGGACTCCACACAAAGGTACATCCCATTTCATCTTGGGTTTGATTCTGTCACTGCACAGTTATCGTTTTTGACATTAGGGCAATTGTTTTTAGTAAGTGCTGAGATTCCCACTGCACTGTACAGATCCATTGTAAATGGTGGATCAGTGACTGTCGAGACCATCCCGCACATCCAGATGCCCAGTCGCTGCCAGTTTGCTTCATCCCTGGTATCGTATGTCCTCCAGTGCCAGACCACAGGCGCCTGTTGATGACAGTCAGAAAGCTCTGAATGGGTCAAGCATTAGACATCACCTGCAGGATCCCCAGTAGGTACAGGATCATTACCCACCGAGCCCAGTGTCAGGGTCTGCGTTAGTGCTGGTGGCTCACTGGCAGGACAGTGCCTCCTTCTGGGAAGGCCAAGGGAGTGCCAGACCACTCGGTCCAACAGTCTATGCAGGTCTTTCACTTCCACATCAGCAGAAATCACATTTCCCTGTCCTGTTCCCCCATCCATTCAATCCCCTTTATCTTCACACCGTTTTCCAATCAAATCTTGAATGTTAACATTGATTGTACATCTTCCATTAATCTGGTGTGACCTCCCAGAACCTCCCCGCCCTCTGGGTGAATGGATTTGCGGAGTGTCTGGACTTGATCTTTTCTGTTGTATTTTGTATTCACAATCCCTCATTCTTCAGCCCCTCGATAGACTGTTTCCAGCTTGTTCATTGTCCCTTTAGTGCATTTTAAGCCTGTGTCCTTCCAATGATATAAAGAGATTCTGAAGTCTTTCTTTGTATTTGTGTGTACTTATACTGGCCATTTGGTTGTGTTGTTGCAGTTCTCTCTCTCTCAGTATACTCTCGGCCTTAACCAGCTGAAAGTGCAGCAAGTTTCTTGACAAAATCTCTCCATTCCACAGTGAACAACTTGGCCAAGTTTCCCACAATGCCATCTAGTTGTGGTGAAATTTTTTCCTTTGTTGTTCACACAAATTCTGCTCTTTTTAGCAAATGATCCAAGTTTCCAGATCATCCATTTTGTCTTTTAAGCTGATGTGAAAAGTCTGTGGTGCATTGCATGAAATCCATCAGCCCCGAGAGTGTGATGATCACGGTGTTATCTTGTGGTAAATGTTCAATAAATCTAATGTGTGGCATTTATTTAGGAGCCCTGTTGAAGAGCAGAATGCTATGTATGAAACAGTAAATGTATATCAAACTAATTTAATCTTTGTCACAATGTTAGGCAAAAATTATTCTTTGTTCCAAAAATGAGTTTGACATGGTTAGATTCCTGATGTAATTAATAAGCTAATGGTTAAGCCAATTCATTTGCCTGATTAACTCAATATATCACCATTGTCAGTCACTGAGACATATTCACACAGGACTTTGTTTCATAACAATCGAAATTAAGTTTATTCCACCAAAGGGGGACGGAAAAAAAAAGAATTCACATTGTGTATCTATTTATTTCATTGAGAAGAACTTGAACACTTGAATCAGAACATTATTTCACCAACATTCCCATCACTGTCCATGACAGAGACTCGAGTCTAGAGAAGTTATACTCCAATTTCAACTCTTCATTTTCCAAAAAACCAACTCCTGCCCATTTCTCTGTTTTGAACAATCAAATTAATTTTGTATTTTTTTCTCTGAATCCAATTGCATGAAGCTATCACTGTTCTAGTGGTTCAACTGCTTTTAAAAAAAGTTTTCTGAAGGTTTCTGTCCCAAATTCTCCTTGTTTGAAAAAATTCCCAAACTGGAAAAACATTGCTGCTCTGGTGATTGGTTTCTTCTCCACTGAACACTTCAGCTGGGAGAGAAATTCAAACTTCATTCTGAATTCAACTCTTTTCTTTTCAATTTAATATTGGGGCTTTTTTGAAATGAACTCAAAACAAAATTAAAAGCTTAATGCATTTACATTGCTTGTCACGAACTTAGAAGTATATCTAACTTATTTCCGTAAAACGCCAGATGTTCACCCAACACCCTGATGGCAGTCACATATCTTCTTGGAGCAACTGCATTGAATCACTGTGCCAGAATGACCTTCTGACCATTCAAAAGAATCCCCACAGCACTAAGCCTTGTTCGTATGTGGCTCTTTTTAAATCATTCCACATTTCAAAACTGATGTATTTTACACACCATTCGTCAGGGGAAAAAAAAACTTAGAGTGGTGATAAGGAGAAATGTTTTCACTGGAGGTTGTTGCTGGGATCTGTAACACTCGATCTGATAAGGTATTTGAAGCTGATTCCATAAGGAATTTGAAGAGGGGTTTGGACAGATATTTGAGGATGAAGGACATAAAGGGTTATTGATAAAGAGCAGGATTGTGTGGTTAAGGACACTTTCAAAGATCTAATATGAGTGTGATTGGCTGATGGTCCTCTCTCTGTGCTGAGTGTCTCTAATTGACATGATGAACTTTCTAACAGAGAGCAGTACCCAGGATTCCCATCAGCTGCCTTCCCCTAAAACTGCCCAAAATGACACTGGCAATTTCCGTCACTTTCCTTCCCAGTTTAAAGAACTCCATCGTGACTTGGCTCCATTCTGAAGAGGTCTCATTGTATTTTCTTTCAGATCGAACACAGAGCAGTGAGCAAGCAGCAGTTCCTCCTGTTGTGGTAAGGAAATGGGACACGGCTGTTGGTTTTTGCAGCATTTTTAACACAAGGACTTTAAGAAACAGGAGCCACATCCTGGAGGAACTTCAGTATCACCAGAACGCTTACAATTCATAACTTGTAACTAACAGAAATTCTCTGTTCCACAACAGGCTCAGACACAAAATGATCAAAGAGAAAGCAATGATTCCCTTCTTTTTAAGCCAGACTCTCTCAGACCCTGAGATTACTGGGCCCTCAGACAGTGCAGCAGCTCAGCCTGGGGGTGTAAGGTTCAAGAGACAGTGCAGTCAGTCACTGAGATTATTTGGAGCTATCTCTGCTGCTGTCTCTAGTATTGTGCAGAACAACAGCAGGGACATTGTGGAAACAGCTTGAATTGTGAGTTTCGTCCAGGTCCCAGCCCATTCTGATTTAGAATCTCAGCCCTTCTGGGTCTGGTTATTGGAATTTCCCATTTAACAGCCAGCAATGGGCCAATGGACAGTCCCAGGCAGAGCTGAGCTTGACCAGGTTGAGGCAAGTTGTGCCTTAAATTGGATACACTTGACATTGTTGGGAAAAATAAGGATTGACAGGCTGTTCATTAAAGTTTGAACTCCCCAGAACCTTGCCTGGGTCCCTGGTTTAGACCCATTCCTGCTTCTCAACGTGATTGGCTCGGTTCCTGTTTTCATTGATGCTTTAATCTTGCCTGGCCATGCAGTTTGGGTTGGTTTTATTTTGCCAGTCATTTCCGAATTGTTGCCCTCATTTTTGCGACACAGGAATGTAGGAGCAGGAGTAGACTATTCAGCTCCTTGAATCTGCTATCCTGTTCAATAAGATGGTGGCTTATCTAGTTGCATTCTCCCTCTATTTTCCTGTCTGACCCCTGACCCCTTGACTCCCTCTTCTCCTGAAACCTTTGGCAGTCAATGGACAGGATGGGGCTGTAAAAAAGGACGGCCAAGTGTGACAGTCATTGTCAATGTGGCATCAGGAAATGGGAATTAGGCTCACATCTGACTGGAATCATTCTACAGATGTCCCTGAGGAAATGCTGGCTCTGTCCTGGATCAGCCTGTGCTTGTTAGCTTCATAGCAGAATCTCAGTCCTCTCTCAGACAGTTTCTGTTGAAAACAGGGGGTCTGTTCCCTTTCCATTACTTCTAGCATTTTGATGGGTGAGGAGGAAGCGGGTAGCCAGTAAATATTCCTTCTTCCCTACCTCTCATCCCTGCTATCTCACCTTTGGTCTTTCCATTCCTTCCATGGTCCCCCTCCTTTACTTCCCTTCCCTCCATGTACTCCTTCCCTCCTTTCAAACTCCTCCCTCTCTCATCCTTTCCCCAAACTTCTTTTGTCTTTCTCTGCCCCTCATCCTCCCATTATTTCGTGCTCTCCTTGTAGTGGCCATTCCCCCCACTACCATCGCCCTCAATGTTTTCCTCACAAGCCCTGTCTCACTGTGGCTTTAATGGTTGACCATCCCATTGGTCTAAGTGGGTGGGGGACAATCTCATTTGAGACCCTCACAATGTATTCCACTCACCCTATCCCCTCTCCCTACCTTCCCCAACCAGCTTGCTCTTCAACGTTGCTTTTCCAGAACTTTCAATACATCCAGAAACCCGGACGCGTACTCTGAGCCTGATTGGTGAGGCCTCAAGATCCCTTGGGATCAAAATTTGTGATCTGATTGGGATCCAGTCAATGAGGGAGAAAGAGGAACACCAGATTGTGTCAGTGCACATTTTGGTGAAGCAGCTCACTGGCTTCACTGTGAGCCTCAGGAATGTTGGACCAGGATGAGGACTGGGGAGTTCCACGGCCAGTGGTTTCCGTGTCCCTGGCCCTGTTTTACCAACGTTGCTGCTTCTGATCCTGTTACCAATTGCTCGGAACACTCCAGGCCTCTGGGAATATAAATTAATGGGGATGTGCCCTTGTGTAGCACAGGCCTGAAGTGGGTCTTGACGCTGCTGGCTCAGGGACTGAAGCTGGAACACGAAGCTCTCTGCTCTCTGCACCTGCACACATATTGAACCTGGCCCCAGCAGCTGCTTCCCTCCAGAATGGCACAAACATGGCCAGAGGACGGAAGTTAAATTGCAGCCAGCTGATTCAGAACAATGAAGTGAATTGGAGGCTGTGACCACAGACTGTTTGACAGCTCACCACAAGAGGAAGGACTTGATGCCATAATTTTGGTTGCAGTTCCCTCTCCACAACTACGCTGTAACACTTAGCCCCGTAACCACATTCAAGAACAATTCTCTGACACTGTGCTGATGGTAAACAGTCGATGCAGATCTGGAAACCATCAACTGCATACCTACTCCTGAGGATACAGCTCCATCTAACTAGAGAACTGCCTGACAATCCTTTATATTCTTTATGCACTGTAAACGTGTCTTTGACCAAGAACGTCAGTCAATACAACATCAAGATCTCTGAGGTCAATTCTCACAGGGTTGGGTGCAGGTCAATGTAAAATCTGGAATGTGCACTAAATCCCTCATGACCGTCCACCATATTGGTCCATGCAGCAACATTCATTTGGAAAACTCTGAGTCAGACTATGAATCCACACAGCGAGATCTGTCAAAACATTCATCCTGAATCCTATCACTGGTGAGTCTGCTTCTGTCCTCCCTAAGCGTGCACCTTTCAGGATGGATCAGTGGATAAAAACAAGGAAATTAAAGAGAATTCAGGATGATGAAAGCTCTTTCAGGGGAATGAAAACTGGAACTGTCAGTATTATGGACACAGTGAGCAACATTGTGCAGAGATTGAAACTGTGATTTTGTTTGGTATTAATGCCCAGTGCGCCTAAAAAATGAAACACATTCTGAAATGTCTGTGGGTGTGTCATAATGGGTTTGAAATCATTGAAACAGGTTTGTGTTGGTGTTTCCTTCTCCACGACAAACAGAGATGGGAATGTGGGAGAGTTGCCTGTTGGATTGAGCTGCAGCTGGATAGAACTTTAGTTCGGCCATATTTGAAATATCATGTCCAATTCTGGTCGCCACACTTACAAAAGGATTTGGAGGCTTTAGAGAAGGTTTGTTGGTGTAGGGCCTCAATTTCAGTTTCACAAAAAGAGTATTGAAACTTATTGGGTTGGGTTCAGAGGTGTGTGCTTGTATTGTCTCACTCTGTAAATAAATGTAACACCGAGTAAAGGTTCACTACCGTTTTTTATTTCACTAATGGATGGATTTCTGAAATTGAATTGTGAGGCTTATTGGATATCTCCATCAAGGAAAGAGCGTCATCACAATGGGCCAAACGGCCTCCTTCTATGCTGTATTGTTTGATGGTAAACATGTTCTTTCTTTCTGTCTGAGACAGTTTCCTGCCTCATACTCAGTTCTCTTCACTTCATTAGACATATCAGCCCCAAAAGAGGGAGAGCATGAGGCACGAGCTTGACCATAAACCCAAGCATTTTAGACAAGCTGGGATTGGATTCCCAAGCTGGCCGGGGGAGGGGGGAAGGGAGAGAGGTTCGGGGTAGGAGAGACAAGAGGTAAACAGTCTTCAGTAGGGCATGTGTCAGTGGGTACTGGGGACTCCCAAAGCAGGTACTTGACAACCATCCTCCATTAGGGGCTAGGAGAGAAGGCAATGAGCAGAACAGTTACTTTATTTACAGTGTCCCACCCAACTTTAAAATCGATATGGCTGTCGATTGCTAACAAACCCACCCCTTGGAAAAGAGGCACATGTGAAATAATTGGATATTTTAAAGGGTTAACGTGCACACAGAAAGTTTCAGATGCGCTCAGATAAAAAGTGGCAAAAATGCTAATTTGAAAGGACACTGACATTGTTTCCCCAAAGCATGACCAAGAAAGTCTTTTGCTCCATGTTCAACCGAAGGAGGGCTGGTTCAGGGTCATTGAGCGACCTTCCCTTTCACATGGGATTTTTAATGTGTCTTTGAGAACGTTGATGCTGGTCTAATCAAACCTGCCTCTTTGCAGTTAAATAAATTACTCACAGCATTTGGAGACAGTTTAAAATAAAGTCAATCCAAAATATTCTCGATGCAGCAAAGAGAGAGAGACCCATGTCCAATCTGAACATTGATAATTTAAAGAAATACAATTGTTATTTTCAATGAAAAGTAGAAATAAGGGGCTGGCCATTACACAGTTACAGACACAGGACAGTGCACACAGACTATCACACTGTCCAATTGCAGAAGTTGTGAGGAGCTATCACCTATTCCAGTGTGGGCCATGTGATCTACAACACAAGATTTCTTTAAACATACCAACAACACTTAAGAAGCTTGACAGCATCCAGGATAAAGCAGCCTGTTTGATTGGCACTACATCCACAAAGACCCATCCACCACTGACATTCAGCAGCAGCGGTGTGTTCCTTCCCCAAGATGGCCTGCAGAAATTCACCAAAGGTCCTCAGATGGTACTTGACAAACCCATGGCTTCCATCTATAAGGACAGGGGCGGCAGTTACATAGGAACACCAACCCCTGAACATTCACCTCCAAGCTAGTAAAAAGAATAAAAAGAGTTAGCTTGATGCCTGTGAAGGGGGAAATGCTCAAATCCGTTTCCAAGAGTGATATAACAAGAGACTTCAAAATCTCAGTGCAGACAGGCAGAGTCACCATGGTTTTGTGAAAGGGAAAATATGTTTGACTCACTCATTATCTTTTTGACAAAACACAAGCAATGTGGATAAAAGGCATTCAATGGCCACTGTTAACTTTTAATTTGAATTCATTGGTTGCCATGTTCATTCTCACAGTCAATGGGTCGGGGAGCTTTCAATGAATAGCAGGACACTAGGAAGATAATAGGAGCAGAGGGATTTGGGGGAGCTTGTCTACAGATCCCTGAAAGGGACAGGACAGGTTAATAGAGTCATTATGAAGGCATATGGGACACTTACCTTTATCAGACAAGCCATTGATTATCTAAACAGGGAGGTTATGTTGGAACTGTACAGGACTTTGGTCAGACCAAAGCTGGAGTACAGTGTGCAGTTCTTGTCACCACACCATAGGAAGGATGTGATTGCACTGGAAGGGGATCAGAGGAGTTTCACCAGGTTGTTGCCTGGGATGGAACAGTTTAGCGATGAAGAAAGCTTGGATAAGCTCAGAGCAGAGAAGGTTGGTGTGATCTGAGTGAGGTGCATGAGATTGTAAGGGGCAGGGACAGGGTGGATTGAAACCAGATGTAATAAAAGAGGGGGCATATGGTAGGGTCTTGGGGAGTTGTTATACATGGAAACAGACCCAATAGGCTGAAGGCCCTGTTCTATACTAAAAAATTCTAAGATTCAACATGCTGATGACATCTTCACTGCATCACAGCCCGTGACGTGAGAGTAAAAAGATCTTAGACTCCATCTTGTATCAGATCACATGAAGCATGAGACTTCAGTGGAAATAATCCAGCTCTGTGTAACACAATTGATAATGTTAGCCCAGATGTTGACATGCCTGATGAAGGTCGTACTTTTCTATAATGGGAGCCTCCTCCATTTCTGAAGTAGTTATACATAATAGCAGCTTTTAGACTTGTTAATGTTCTCTTGTCACAGGAGATAGCATAAACCTTGCTGCATCAGGCTAAATACCCTGTTGGAGGTAAAATTAGAAACATACCTTTAAGCTCACTGTAAATGGAGTGATCCCATTGCTGCAGTGCAACAGGAAAAAGAGAAATGTCAAAAACTGTGATCTACGAACATGAACACAATGTTGTCTTATTTAGAATTATTTCGCGTCTAATAATATTTGCTGCTTTTGGGCAAAATGGATTTCTCTCCCTGGAACCAGATCCATGTTAACATAAGAACATTCATTAGTGTCAGATCAGTGGAAAAACATTTATTTTTGAGACTGGAGATTTTGGATAGAAAGCCAAGTCCCGAGATTTGATCATACCATCCAGGCTGGTCCCTCAGTGCAGTGCAGAGGCAGTGCAGCAGTGTCAACAGGATAGGCTTTTCAATGAGATGTCAAAATGAAGCCCTGTCTTTATGATCAAGTGAACAGATGATCTTTTTGGAAGAAATTTCTTTCCTCGAAGGATTGTTAATCTCTGAAATTCTGCCTGTAAAAGAGTTGACCATGTTTCAGTTGAAAGCATTTCAGGTTGAAATGAATAGACCTCTGGTCTCTCCTAGAAATTCCAGGATATGAGGAGCAGCTGGGAAAATGGAAGTGGGACAGATTATCCACCAGGATTGTATCGAATGATGGAGGAGCTTGGAGGAGCTGTCGGCTTTACACTTGCTCCCATTTCTTATGCCCCTTCTATTCTACAGCAGCCTTGCTCTCCCAATGTCCTTGCTGTGTTTAAATTGGTTCCTCTCTTCCTGATAACAGTGACCACACTTCAAAAGCACTTCACTCAGTGTAAGCACTACCAGGCCATGCTGAGGTTGTGAGAGGAGTGATATAGATGGAAAATATTACTTCTTTCTTGTGATTGTGGAATACAGAGATGACCACAGCTGGCTCCTGATGTTTGAGTGACTGAGGCGACCAGAGGATTGGGCATGAGGGAGGAAGGGATAGCAGGCAGCCAGTAAGGCCAAGTGGTAGTGGATGACACTTGAACTTTGGGTTCCAGGTGGGGGTTCACGGGATGGTGGTCTGAACCTGTGTTTGGAAAGCAATAATATCAGAGAGTGGAGACACTAATATGAGACCTGAGCAGGAAGATCCCAGTAATTTGAGTTCAGAATCCAGCATTGTACTTAATCAGGATTCTAGTCACTGAGCTCATTTCCACTGATGGTGATTGGTGGATCGAGATGTCAGTCAGATGATGGGACCAATGGAAACTAGAAAGAGGACTCTTTGGGAATAGGATGAATTTTGTAAAACCCAGATATTAATTGCAGTGCGAGATATTTACCCTGTATGTTGAGTCAGAATCTTCTGGAGAATCTTTCACATTCTGTGATAAGATGGAAACAAGAAAGATTGGGTTCAGTGATTATTATGAAATGAGAGATGACTGAATGTTGATAAGGCACGATCAAGAATTACAGTCTTGAAATGTTTCTATTTTCATGAAAGTGGCTGAATTACCAAACAGTTTCCAAATCATAACTGTGAGCAGCTGACAGTACAGCCAAGTGGAAGAGAAATAGAGCTCCTGGATAGAGGCAGATCCCAGAGAGAAAACCGGGAACAATATCAGGAATACTTTGTCACAAACATCCCAGGCAGACTGAACCCTCATACTGAATTACACAAGGCATTTTCGACAAGTACATCTCATTTGCCAATTTGAGTGTTTCTTTTTGCCCTGCTGAAGGGTCATTCAGTGGTAACCATGAGGGAAAATTAGAAATAAGCCATGCTAAGCTACTCTGCAATTGCCCCCAGTGAGTGGGCAAAGATTATTTCACGATATGGGATCAGCTCTCCCGGTCTCTCTCTCTCTGCCTGGGAGTAATGCCCTAAAGTCATGAGCTGTCTTGGAGTGGAAATTTTTTTATCTTTTGTGTTTTTGATTGTGGGTGGAAATGGGAAGTTAACTGTTTTACAAACCAGGGATTGTTGAGGCGATGCTGCACCTTCTGAAATCGTATAACCTGACCCTCATTGTAAGTGCTGTTGACACAACTGCTTGTTGTGGCAGTATTGGGGGATGGTTTACAGATAAGAACGAGCTGGAGGGTGGACAGGGATGAGATGGGGGGGAGGAGAGGGTGTCAAAATGTCATTCTGACTGGCAACACGTAGCTGATTGGTCTGTGAACCCAGGGCCAGTTATTGATAACAAATGCCTTCTGCCTCCCAATATTGATATGAGTGGTTCAGGGAGCTAGGAGAGAAGTTAAAGAGGAGGACCTCAAAGGTAGTGGTCTCAGGGTTGCTACCAGTGGCACGTGCTAGCCAGGGTAGAAATGAAAGAATAGGCAGGATGAACACGTGGCTTGAGGGATGGTGTAGGAGGGAGGGGGTCAGATTTGTGGGACACTGGGACCTGTTCTGGGGAAGGTGGGACTATTACAACTTGGATGGTCTACACCTGAACCAGACTGGAACTAGTGTCCTAGGGAAAGTTTTTGCTAGGGCTGTTGGGGAGGGTTTAAACTAATGTGGCAGGGGGATGGGAACCAGAGGAGAAGACTAGTAGACAGTGAGGTGGAAACTAGAGACTGTAAGGATCATGGAGTTAGCATTACCAAGGGGAAGAGTAGGCAGAGAGCAGATGAACGCAAAGGAACTGGTGGTCTGAAGTGCATATACTTTAATGCAAAGAGTATAGTGGGTAAGGCCGACGAACTTAGGTCTTGGATCAGTGCCTGGGAGCATGACGTTATTGCGATCACAGAGACTTGGTTGAAGGAAGGGGATGATTGGCAACTAAATGTCCCAGGATATAGATGCTTCAGACAGGACAGGGAGGGAAGTAAAAGGGGGGGAAGGAGTTGCATTGCTGGTCAGGGATGATATCACGGCTGTGCTAAAAGAGGGCACGATGGAGGGCTTGAGCAGTGAGGCATCATGGGTAGAGCTGAGAAATAAGAAGGGTGCAGTTACGTTGTTGGCGCTGTACTACAGGCCTCCCAACAGTGAGCGTGAGGTAGAAGAACAAACAGGTCGACAGATTATGGAAAGATGTAGAGGTAACAGGGTGGTGGTGATGGGAGATTTTAATTTTCCCAACATTGACTGGGATACACTTAGTGTCGGAGGTCTGGATGGGGCAGAATTTGTAAGGAGCATCCAGGAAAGTTTTCTAGAGCAGTATGTCAATAGTCCACCTAGGGAAGGGGCCATATTGGACCTAGTGTTGGGGAAAGGGCCAGGCCAGGTGGTAGAAGTTGCAGTGGGGGATTTCTTTGGGAATAGTGACCACAATTCTGTAAGTTTTAGAATACTCGTAGACAAAGATGAGAGTGGTCCTAAGGGAAGAATACTAAACTGGGCCAATTATATCAAAATTCGGCAGGAGCTGGGAAATGTGGATTGGGGACAGCTATTTGAAGGGAAGTCGCCATTTGATATGTGGGAGGCTTTCAAAGATAGGTTGAAGATAGTGCAGGATAGGCATGTCCCTTTGAAAACAAGGGATAGGAAAGGAAAGATTCGTGAACCGTGGATGACAGGAGAAATCGTGCGACTAGCCAAGAGGAAAAGGGAAGCGTACATAAGGTCCAGGCAGCTAAGAACAGAACGGTCCTTGGAGGGATATCGGGAGAATAGGACCAATCTTAAACGAGGAATCAGGCAGGCTAAAAGGGGTCATGAAATAACTTTAGCCAACAGAATTAAGGAGAATCCCAAGGCCTTTTATTCATATATAAGAAGCAGGAGGGTAACTAGAGAAAGGGTTGGTCCACTAAAGGATAAGGAAGGAAGGTTTTGTGTCGAACCTGAGAAAATGGGTGAGATTCTCAATGATTACTTTGCATCAGTGTTCACTGAGGAGAGGGACATGATGAATGTTGAGATTAGAGATAGAAGTTTGTTTACTCTGGATCACGTTGACATAAGGAGGGAAGATGTGTTGGGTAGGCTAAAGGATATTAAGGTGGACAAATCCCCAGGACCGGATGGGATCTATCCCAGGATGCTGAGGGAGGTGAGAGAGGAAATAGCTGGGGCCCTGACAGATATCTTTGTAGCATCCTTAAACACAGGTGAAGTGCC
>JAHRHZ010000019.1:1012704-1028043 GCA_024137785.1 Ginglymostoma cirratum
TTGGAGGGCCGAAGGGCCTGTTCCTGGGCTGTAAGTTTTCTTTGTTCCTTGTTCTTTGTTCACAGGAAGCTGAACAACTTTGGTGGTGTGAATAAGATACAGTGGCGCCAACAGTTCTCCACCAGGTCAGGAGCCTTGTCTCTGTTCTCTACAGTAAAACAGCACTTTGAAACTCAAGAAAGTCAGCTGATTTCTCCTTCAGCTGTCACTGTAAGCTGCAACTTTTAAATAATTAGTCAGAGAACTGTTATAAGTGTGAATCAGTCAGAGAGCTGCTACAAGTGTTAATCAGACACCCAGTGCCTTCTGGAAACAAGCAAAAGCATCTGGAGAAGGAAAATTGAGAAGCAGGGTCTGAGCAGAACAAGAATCATTTCAGAAAACCCTATGGGCAGAGAACTCTGAACTGTCATCCCAGTCTTTCCCTCTGTCCATAACACCCATGTTTTTGTCTGTCTTTGTCAATCTGGATGTGGGAAAGGGGGAGTTCATAATAGGGCATGGGTTTTAACTGGCTGAGTTGTGTGTCAATAGCTCATCATTGTTTCCCTGTCACGAGATTCAAGTTTTTTTTTGTATTAAACAGCAACTCTTGTTACGGAGAGACACCTGGCCTGTGTTTTCTGCCAACCTGTGTCTAAAAGACAGGGGAATAGAATGTTGTGCGTGGTTTATAAAAACTTTAAATTTTGTGATAGCGACACAAACAGCTGGGCTCCATTTTCAGCATGTTACCACAGCGAGGTGTAACAAGGAACTTAAGACAAAAAATTGGCTGTGCAGGAGAAATTGATTTGAAATCATAACTTGATAATGACACCAGCTCATCCCCTGGCCAGTTTCGTGTTCCAAGAACAGTGAAACTCACTCACCTGTGTCCTGTTCAGTTGAAGGTTGGATTCTGTAAGCTCCAGTAGATGTTAGTCACCAGTTGCTGTCAAACATTCTGTGAGACAAATAGCAAAATGTCACAAGCAGGCAGCAAGGGTGTTGTTGAGAATATTTCTCGAGGAAGACCACATAGAACATAGAACATAGAACATAGAACATTACAGCGCTGTACAGGCCCTTCGGCCCTCGATGTTGTGCCAACCTGTGAAACCAATCTGAAGCCAATCTAACCTACACTATTCCATTATCATCCATGTGTTTATCCAATGACCATTTAAATGCCCTTAAAGTTGGCGAGTCTACTACTGTTGCAGGCAGGGCATTCCACGCCCTTACTACTCTCTGAGTAAAGAACCTACCTCTGACATCTGTCCTACATCTATCACCCCTCAATTTAAAGCTATGTCCCCTTATGCTAGCCATCACCATCCAAGGAAAAAGGCTCTCACTGTCAGCCCTATCTAATCCTCCGATCATCTTGTATGTCTCTATTAAGTCACTTATTAACCTTCTTCTCTCCAATGAAAACAGCCTCAAGTCCCTCCGCCTTTCCTCATAAGACCTTCCCTCCATACCAGGCAACATCCTGGTAAATCTCCTCTGCACCCTTTCCAATGCTTCCACATCCTTCCTATAATGCGGTGACGCAATACTCCAAGTGCGGCCGCACCAGAGTTTTGTACAGCTGCAACATGACGTCATGGCTCCGAAATTCAATCCCTTTACCAATAAAACCGAACACACCGTACGCCTTCTTAACAACCCTATCAACCAGGGTGGCAACTTTCAGGGATCTATGCACATGGACACCAAGATCTCTCTGCTCGTCCACACTACCAAGAATCTTACCATTAGCCCAGTACTCTGTATTCCTGTTACTCCTTCCAAGGTGAATCACCTCACACTTTTCCGCATTAAACTCCATTTGCCACCTCTCAGCCCAGCTCTGCAGCTTATCTATGTCCCTCTGTAACCTGCAACATTCTTCCGCACTATCTACAACTCCACCGACTTTACTGTCATCTGCAAATTTACTAACCCATCCTTCTACGCCCTCATCCAGGTCATTTATAAAAATGACAAACAGCAGTGGCGCCAAAACAGATCCTTGTGGTACACCACTAGTAACTGAACTCCAGGATGAACATTTCCCATCAACCACCACCCTCTGTCTTCTTCCAGCTAGCCAATTTCTGATCCAAACTGCTAAATCACCCTCAACTCCATGCCTCCATATTTTCTGCAATAGCCTACCGTGGGGAACCTTATCAACGTTTTACTGAAATCCATATACACCACATCAACCGCTTTACCCTCATCCACCTGTTTGGTCACCTTCTCAAAGAACTCAATAAGGTTTGTGAGACACGACCTACCCTTCACAAAACCGTGTTGACTATCCCTAATCAAATTATTCCTTTCCAGATGATTATAAATCCTATCTCTTATAATCCTTTCCAACACTTTACCCATAACTGAAGTAAGGCTATAATTACCAGGGTTGTCTCTACTCCCCTTCTTGAACAAGGGGACAACATTTGCTATCCTCCAGTCTTCTGGCACTATTCCTGGAGACAATGACGACATAAAGATCAAAGCCAAAGGCTCTGCAATCCCCTCCCTAGATTCCCAGAGAATCCTAGGATAACTCCCATCTGGCTCAGGGGATTTATCTATTTTTACACTTTTCATAATGGCTAACAGCTCCTCCTTATGAACCTCAATCCCGTCTAGTCTAATAGCCTGTATGTCAGTATTCTCCTTGACAACATTGTCTTTTTCCTTTGTGAATACTGACAAAAAATATTCATTTAGCGCCTCTCCTATCTCTTTGGACTCCGCGCACAACTTCCCACTACTGTCCTTGACTGGCCTTAATCTTACTCTAGTCATTCTTTTATTCCTGACATACCTATAGAAAGCTTTAGGGTTTTCCTTGATCCTACCTGCCAAAGACTTCTCATGTCCCCTCCTGGCTCTTCTTAGCTCTCTCTTTAGGTACTTTCTGGCTAACTTCTAACTCTCAAGCACCCTAACTGAGCCTTCACGCCTCATCTTTACACAAGCCTCCCTCTTCCTCTTGACAAGAGATTCAACTTCTTTAGTAAACCATGGTTCCCTCGCTCGACCACTTCCTCCCTGCCTGACAGGTACATACTTATCAAGGACACGCAGTCGCTGTTCCTCGAACAAGCTCCACATTTCAATTGTGCCCAGCCCCTGCAGTTTCCTTCCCCATCCTATGCATCGTAAGTCTTGCCTAATTGCCTCATAATTGCCTTTCGCCCAGCTATAACTCTTGCCCTGCGGTATATACCTATCCCTTTCCATCGCTAAAGTAAACATAACCGAGTTGTGGTCACTATCACCAAAGTGCTCACCTACCTCCAAATCTAACACCTGGCCTGGTTCATTACCCAGTAACGAATCCAATGTGGCCTCGCCTCTTGTTGGCCTATCTACATACTATGTCAGGAAATCCTCCTGCACACATTGGACAAAAACTGACCCATCTAACATACTCGAACTATCGCGTTTCCAGTCAATATTTGGAAAATTAAAGTCCCCCATAACAACTACCCTGTTACTTTCGCTCCTATCCAGAATCATCTTTGCAATCCTTTCCTCTACATCTCTGGAACTTTTTGGAGGCCTGTAGAAAACTCCCAACAGGGTGACCTCTCCTTTCCTGTTTCTAACCTCAGCCCATACTACCTCAGTAGATGAGTCCTCATCAGACGTCCTTTCTGCCACCGTAATACTGTCCTTGACTAACAATGCCACACCTCCCCTTCTTTTACCATCTTCCCTGATCTTACTGAAACATCTAAACCCCGGAACCTGCAACAACCATTCCTGTCCCTGCTCTATCCATGTCTCCAAAATGGCCACAACATCGAAGTCCCAGGCACCAACCCATGCTGCAAGTTCTCCCACCTTATTACGGATGCTCCTGGCGTTGAAGTAGATACAATTCGAACCACCTTCCTGCCTGCTGGTACACTCCTGTGACCTTGAAACCTTATTCATGACCTCACTACTCTCAATCTCCTGTCCACTGGAACTACAATTCAGGTTCGCATCTCCCTGATGAATTAATTTAAACCCTCCCGAAGAGCATTAGCAAATTGCCCCCCCAGAATATTGGTACCCCTCTGGTTCAGGTGTAGACCATCCCGTTTGTAGAGGTCCCAACTACCCCAGAATGAGCCCCAATTATCCAGGTACCTGAATCCCTCCCTCCTGCACCATCCCTGTAGCCACCTGTTCATCATTCTGGGATAGGATTTGTCAAGTAGTGTCGTTAGCTGGGATCAGAACACTTTTGGCAATGAACATAAATCCCTGATCTCTGATTGTTGTCTCAAATGATACAGATAATACTTATTCCCTGCTCGCTCAAACTAAATCTCTAATCATCTTGAAAACCCATTTAATGCACTGTCATTTTTGTTGATCTGAGGAATGTTTCTGAAAGGGACAAAGCACAGATTTACAAAGGTCTGACTCTATCGGCTGGAGGACTCCAGGAGGCTGTTTCTGTGTCTGAAGATCCATTCATTTTCTGGGCCATTCTTTACAGCTTTTCTGTCCTGACAGGCAGTTACAAGTCGTAGCTAAAATCCCAGGGGATCCCATCACCTTCATTCTGTCAGTTGTGGGTTCACCACCTTTCATGTTCTGTTCTGTTCATCACCAAAGACATTTTTCCCTTCCCACCCTTATCTGCCTTCCGGAGGAACCACTCTCTCCATGACTCCCTTGTCCGCTCCACACTCCCCTCCAGCCCCACCACACCCGGCACTTTTCCCTGCAACCGCAGGAAGTGCTACACCTGCCCCTACACCTCCCTCCTCACCCCCATCCCAGGCCCCAAGAAGACTTTCCACATCAAGCAGATGTTCACCTGCACATCTGCTAATGTGGTATACTGCATCTGTTGTTCCTGTTGTGGCCTCCTCTACATCGGGGAAACCAAGCGGAGGCTAGGGGACGGCTTTGCAGAACACCTACTCTCGGTTTGCACTAAACAACTGCACCTCCCAGTCGTGAACCATTTTAACTCCCCCTCCCATTCCGCAGACGACATGTCCATCCTGGGCCTCCTGCAGTGCCACAACATGCTACCCGAAGGTTGCAGGAACAGCAACTCAAATTCTGCTTGGGAACCCTGTGGCCCAATGGTATCAATGTGGACTTCAGAAGCTTCAAAATCTCCCCTTCCCCTACCGCATCCCAAAACCAGCCCAGATCTTCCCCGCCTCTCTAACCTGTCCTTCCTCCCACCTATCCCCTCCTCCCACCTCAAGACCCACCCCCATCTCCTACCTACTAACCTCATCCCGCCCCCTTGACCTGTCCGTCTTCCCTGGACTGACCTATCTCCTGAAAGCTTGAGATTCCAACCAAAAGGGACTCACTTTTCCTATTGCTGACTTCATTCTAGGCAAGTGCAGCAAGGGAATGTCTGGCCCAGAGGTGGATCAGAGAATCACAGAAATGTTCCAGTGTAGAAGGAGACCATTCAGGCCATCCTATCTGCACTGGCTATTCAAATGAGCATCATTACTGACTGCTAATGTCCTGCTTTCTCCCCACAGCCTTGCACACTGTTAGGATATAGAATAGGATGTCGCAATGCGAATCAGAGAGAGTGTGGTAAGGGGCTATCGATTGCAGGCTGTTTGAAACTTTTAACTGGCAAGACAGCCACAAACACTCACTCCCTCTTCCACTCACCTGCAGCATTGTGTATTGTCTACAAGATGCCATAGCATCCCTGTAGTGTGGAAACAGGCCATTCACCCCAACAAGTCCACTCCAAGTTTCTGAAGAGGATCCCATCCAAACGCACACCCCTACCCTCTCCAATCTCTGCAACACGCATGGCTAATCTGCCTAACCTATACATCCCTGGACACTTGGGCATTTTAGCATGGCCAATCCACCTCACCTGGGCAACTTTGGACTGTGGGAGGAAGCCAGAGTGCCCAGAGTAAAACTAATGCAGACACGTGGAGAAAGTGCAAACTCCACACAGACAGTCGCTTGTGGCTGGAATTGGTGCCAGGTCCATGGCATAAAGAGACACCAGCTCTAACCACCGAGCCACAAGCTACACTGCAGAAATTCACCAGTCAGCACCTTCAAAACCGACAAATTCCTACATCTAGAAGGACAAGGGCAGCAAATCAATGAGAACACCATCCCCTGGAAGTTCACCTCCAAGCCACTCCCCATCGTGCCTTGGGAATACTTGGCCCTGCCCTTCTGCCTTCCACTGATGAAGCACAGCAGCTGTGTGCTCCCTTCCCTGTTCACGCAGTGTTCCCTCCCATTTCCTTACCAGTTACATTGAGCTGGCTCCCTGCTCCATAGATGTAGCTCCACACACTGCAGCGGTACACAGCACTATCATTGACAGTCACATTCACAAGGCTCAGAATATAACTGTTCCTGCTGATTTTCCTGGAGAGCTGAACATGATCGTGGAAACCCTGGGCCTTGGTGAGGATACCATTCACAAACTGGCTTATCACCCACTCCGCGTTGCTGCTAGGTCACTGGTAGTGCCAGTGTACATCAGTGTCAATCACACTGGCATTGTACATGGCACACTGGAACTCGACAGTTTCACCCTCTGGTACCCTGCTGATCACTGGATACTGAATGAGGACTGGATCAGCCAATGGATCTGTTCATTTCAAAGAGTAAAATTAGTGTAACTTGAATTGTAACATTTTATAAAATATCCTCCTGATTAAATGATGATTTACAGAGGATGAACTGAAGCTTCCTGTGTGGACATTGCTGTTTGTGATTTGAAAGGGAATGATTTGAAACATATCCATCAGCTGAATGCTTTCCAATTTTCTGCTTTGATTCATTTTGTACAGGATCCTGTCCCAGAATAAAATATCAAGATGAGAATTTCACAATGTTCATAGCTGACCAATCAGAAGAGATTGAGCAGCCACTTAAAAAGTTCCATTCTCACTGAAAACCAAAAGGAAAAAGTTAAAAGTTTCAAACAGCCTGCAATCAATAGCCCCTTACCACACCCTCTCTGATTCGCATTGCGACATCCTATTCTATATCCTAACAGTGTGCAAGGCTGTGGGGAGAAAGCAGGACATTAGCAGTCAGTAATGATGCTCATTTGAATAGCCAGTGCAGATAGGATGGCCTGATTGGTCTCCTTCTACACTGGAACATTTCTGTGATTCTCTGATCCACCTCTGGGCCAGATATTCCCTTGCTGCACTTGCCTAGAATTAAGTCAGCAATAGGAAAAGTGAGTCCCTTTTGGTTGGAATCTCAGGCTTTCTCCTCCATTCCTGACCCAGGTAACCAACCCAGGGTCAGGAAATATTTGCGATCAGGAGCCAATACAAAAGTGTGTCATTGGCTCCACTGTTAGAAAGGCCTAGGATCCATACCAGCCTCGCCTGCTGTCACAGCCTCCTGTCCCTGATCCATGACTAATCTCCAATTCTCCAATCAGAGGAAAGTGAGCACCCTCTGAAGAAAGATTCCCAGGGAACTTTCTCCTTCCCTGGTGTGACACAATGTTTGCAGCTCAGACTCCAACTCCTCATCTTGGATCCAAACTTCCTCGAGCTGCAAAAACTCTGGATATGTTCACTCTGGATCCCAAGGGGTACGCAGGAGACTTCATTAAAACATGTAAGATCCTGGGGGCCTTGACCGGGTGGATGTGAAAAGGATGGTTCCTCTTGAAGGAGAATCGAGAGCTAGGGGGCAGAGTCTAAAAATATGGGAGTGCACATTTAAGACAGAGATGAGGAAACTTTTTTCTCAGAGGGTTGTGTGTGTTTGGAATTCCTTTTGTCAAAAGGCAATGGATGCAGAGTCATTAAATATTTTTAAGGCTGAGGGAGGTTGATTACACAGAGGGTGAAAGATTAACAGGAATTTTCAGGACTGTAGAGTTGAGGTTAAAATCAGATCATCTATGATTTAATTGAGTGGTGGAGCCAGCTAGATAGGCTCAATTGCCTACTCCTGTTCCCATGTACCTCTGCATCTCTTGGACTAATGGAATGATTGAAGGTCTTAAGAAGGTGAGTAACCAGGGTGGGTGAGAGGAAGGGTTTGCTCAGGACAAGGACATCAAGGTGGAGGTAGGAGTGTCATTGAGCAGAACAGGAGGCGCAGAGGATTGTGGGAAATGTCAGCCCAAAGGCTTAAGAGCTGAGAGTTTGAAATTTCATGTTTAAAACCTCAAGGCCACAAGACCATGAGATATAGGAGCAGAATTAGGACATTTGGTCTATTGAGTCTGCACTACGATTTGATCAGACTGAAATGTTTTGCAAATCTA
The DNA here is from genome assembly GCA_024137785.1 of Ginglymostoma cirratum. Lineage (NCBI taxonomy): Eukaryota > Metazoa > Chordata > Chondrichthyes > Orectolobiformes > Ginglymostomatidae > Ginglymostoma > Ginglymostoma cirratum. Next base: position 1,020,941 of record JAHRHZ010000019.1, read on the forward strand.
TTCCCCTCCCCATCAACACATAGAAAATAGGAGCAGGCGTAGGCCATTCAGCCCACTATGTCTGCACTGCCTTTCAACATAACCATTGCTGATCATCAAACTCTGTGCCCTGCTCCCGATTTCTCCCCACACCCTTTGATCCCTTTAGCCCTCAGAACTATATCTAACTCCTTATCAAAAACATTCAATGTTTCGGCCTCAACTGCTTCCTGTGGCAGAGACGTCTGCAGGGTCCCCATTCTCTGGGTGAGGCCGTTTCTTATTAAGGCCCATTCAAGATGGACATCAAGTGCTAGCCTAGCCGGTGATGCCCACATCCCAAGAATGAATGAAACAAAACCAGATAGAGACAGGAGAATGTTGAATAGAATACTGAGAACAAATGAGATGGAGATGTAAAAAGTCAGAAAGAAGAGAAAGAGTTTGAGATTGAGGAACTGGTCCAAGAGAAGAAGCAGTTTATTCTATCCATGAGTAAAACAAGAGAAGGTAACTTTTCTATGTTTATATCGAGCTCTCTGCTTTCTCTTTATCAGAGGAATTCAACACATTCTCCTCTCCAATTAGTTCATGTGGAAGGGGTTGCTGTGTTACTTCACTGTAACTTACTTTACTACTTACCCATGACAGTCAGCTGGGTTCCATTCCCACTGATATCTCCCCACACTTTACAGTAATAGACCCCACCGTCATTGAGCTGCAAATTTGTAATGGTCAGAATGAAGCTGTTATTGGAGGAATGTCTAGAAAACTGGAATCACTCAGTGAATCCTGGGCTCCGTTGTGTGATGCTCCTCACGTGATGTGTTAAAACCCACTCTGTGTTATTCCCTGGTTGCTCCTGATACCAGTGAACTTCGGTGTGTGTCACTACGGCATTCTACACGGTGCACTATAAACGGCAGTGTGACCCTTGGTGACATGTTCCAGGATCTGAGACTGGAGAAGGACTGGGACATTTACACCTTTAAGAGGAAAGGTATGAATAGGTTAAGACTAGTCCGAACTTTCTGAAGAAATCCAATTTAGAGTTCAAGAGAAAGGACAGACTGTAACAGTTAATGGAATTAATTATTCAAAATAAACAAGACCTTTTTGAGCATGAGGCCATAAGATAATGGAGCAGAATTAGGCCATTTGGCCCATCAAACATGCCCTGCCATTTGTTCATGGTTGATATGTTAACCTCCTGCTTTCTCCCCAGAACAGAGAGTTGATGGCCATATGGTATTATCGCTGTTAATCCAGAGACCCAGATAATGTTCTGGGGACCCGGTTTTGATTCCTGCCCAGGCAGATGGTGGAATTTGAATTCAATAAATATCCGGAGTTAAGATCTAATGACGGCCCTGAATTGGTTATCGGAGGAAAAAACATCTGGTTCACTGATGTCTTAAATGGAAGGAAACTGCCATTCTTATCCGGTCTGGCCTACGTGTAACTCCAGACCCACAACAATGGGTCTTAACTACCCTCTGGGCAATTAGGGATGAGCAATAAATGCTGCCAAGCCAGCAACACCCTCATCTTGTGAATGAATAAAGAAAAAAGTCCTCTTAATAACTAAGAAATTTTCTATCCCTGTCTTAAAAAGATAGAATTATGGAATCCCTGCAATTTGGAAGCAGGCCATTTGGCCCATCAAAACGGCAGTGCTATCCAATGAGCCATTGTGCCGCCCAAGTACACTCAGTAGCTTGACTTCCACAGCCCTTGGTGATAATGTGTTCAACAAATTCACTACCCTCTGACTGAAGACATTTCTCGTCATTTCAGTTCTAAAGGGTCATCCCTTCACCCTGAGGTTGTGCCCTCATGTTCTCATCTCTCCTACTCATGGAGACATCTTTTCTACATCTACTCTATCCAGGCCTGTCGGTCTCCTGTACGTTTGAATAAGATGCCTGCTTCATCCTTCAAAACTCCACTGAGCACAAACCCAAACTCCTTAACCACTCCTCATATGACAAGACCTTTTATAAACTTCTCTGGATACCCCTCCAACACCAGCACATCCTTCCTTGGAATCTTTCCATTGAAATAAAGCACTAAAAAATTATTGAAAAACATCTTCATAAATTCAGACCCCTTGAGATTCTCAGAATTAAATTTCAAAGATGAAATTATATCCTTCAGCTTCAATCATGAACCTAATTAAAAATCTCATCACACAGAGTTGGTTTAATATGTGACTTCGAGAATGGAGATGTTGTAGTGGGAGTAGTGTAACAGATTGCGATTCAGGGAATTTAATTTCATTTTATGGAATCGCCTGGCAGGTTCAAGAATATTAGACAATGAGGATGGTTTCACAACCAGTGGAAGTGAAATAGACTGTGGTGCGAGGCTGTGAGCTAGATTCCTGGTCAAAGAAATAGATGCAGAGGCAAAGGCGAAGGCAAAACATACTGAAACTTTAAAGGAGAAACGTCTTGAATTGTTTCCTGACTGTGTTGAGCTGAGGTGTTAGTTTCATAGAGTTAGACCTACGGTAAAAAGGGTCTAGGAAACAGTGAGTTTGATTGGAATTTATGCTATGAGAATCAAATTGTCAAAAACGTAGCAATAAAGGATGAAATTAAAGAGAATGAGGCTGTTATGTTCAGAACAGATCCCTTAGCTGCAATACAACAAATCTGCTCTGAATCGAGAGAGTTTTAACAAACAGCCTCCTCAGAAATGGAGTTAGAGACAATCCCTGAGTGTTATTGTTTGAAAGACAAAGTATTAATGAGGAAATCAAGTCCAGTGCAAATACCAGGTGATGAGGAATAGATAGTGGTCCATCAGGTGGTCACTCCATCCAAGGATCAGAATGAAATTTTACAAATTGGCTCATGAAATTCCAATGGCAAATCATTTGTGAATGGAGAGCACACAATCTAAAATATTAAAACATTTTTATTGGTCAGGATTATACAAAGATGTTAAATTTTACCAAAAAAGCTGCTCCATGCCAGGAGTTAGGGAATCCCCAACATTGAATTAAATCTTCACCTTTAATTCTGATCACAGCTTTTGAAGAACCATTTAGCAGGGTCTGAATAAATTGTGTAGAAATCTGAACTAACACCAGGAATGGCAACCAATGGTTCACTGCAATGGTTCAAGAAGGCAGCTTACCACCACCTCCTCAACTGCAATTACGGATGGGCAATAAATGTTGGCCCAGTCAGTGATACCCACATCTCACAAAACAATTGAAAAACATTGCTGAACCTGAGCTCAGCTTAGTCCCCAGAGTGAATCCATCCCCGAAATCGCTCTCTATTACCTCCTAAATCTACTTGATCACAGACAGATCTCCAACTTGATCATTGAGCTAGAGGTTATTGCTGGAGGAGATTGCCATGTTATCTCTATTTACTGGTGACATTGAACAGGCTTCGGGTCCCATAGATTCTTCCCAGGACTGAGCAGTAATAGACCCCAGTGTCACTGGGCTGCTCGTTTGTTATGATCAGAATGAAGCCATTACTGGCGTGTTCTCTGGAAGATTGCAATCCCTCAGTGAATCCTGGGCTCCATTACATGGAACCAGTTCATGGATGTGTTAAAATGTGCTCCATAATTTGCTGTATGGACAGCCAGTACCAGTGAACATCGATATATGTCACTGTGGTGTTCCTCATGCCGCACTGTAACTGGGCAGTGTGACCCTCGGTGACATGTTCCAGGCTTGGAACTGGAGAAGGACTGGAACAGTGATATGTTTAAAGGAAAGGATAACAATAAATTTATTCGCAAAGTAGCAGATTCTCTGTACTGCCTTATTGAAAGGATCTGACAGGATGGTAGGAGTTTCCAGTTAAACAGAGAGAACATGTTGTTACACAAAATCATTGAGATGCATCTGTGACTGATTCAGATCAAACAAAATCCATCAACATAAACTGAAATAATTAAATAAACAGTGTGTTAAATCATATTTCTCAACTCTCTTCAGAATCTCATCAACATTTTGACATGCCAACATCTCCTGATTGAAGATCAAAACCTACATGTACTTCCATCTAGGACAAGTGCAGCAGAGACATAGGAACACCACCCACTGAAGATTCCAAGCCACTCACCATCCTGACTTGGGATTATATCGCCTATTCAGGGTAACTGGGTGAAAATGCTGGAATTCCTTTCCTAAGGCCAATGTGGGTCTACCTACAGCAAATCGACTACAGCAGTTCAACAAGGCAGCTCACTCCAGTACTGGCCACAACAACAACAATAATAATAATGACGCTGGTGATGACAGTATCAGTAGAACATTTAGAAATGTGTAATATGATCCAGAAGAGTCAGCATCACGTCATGGAGGATAAATAATGCCTGGCAAATTTGCTGTAATTCTTTGATGAGGTAAGAAGCAGAATAGATAAAGTGTCCAGTCAATGTATTTGGAATTGCAAAATGCTTTTGATGAGATCTCACACATTGGTCTACTTAATAAGATGAGAGTCCTTGGTGTTGGAGGTTGTATGAATAGAACATTGCCTAACTGAACAATGACAAAGGGATGGGATAAAGGTGGTATTTTCAGGGTAGCAACCTGTAATTTATAAATTGCCACAGGGCTCAGTGCTGGGGCCGCAATTATTGACTATATATTAATGACTTGATGAGGAAAGTCAATCTACTGCAACAAAATTTGTGGATGGCACAAAAATAAATGGGAAAGCAAGTGAAAAATGACACAATGAGTCTGCATAGGGCTATAGACAGGGTCAGTGAGTGGGCAAGAAGTTGGCAGATGGAATACAATGCTGGTAAATATAAGGTAAAGCACTCTGGCAGGCAGAATATGATTTTTGTTCCCCATTCAGGATCTCAACATGGGTGGATAAGCCAGCATTTATTGCCCATGGGGCTGTTAAGAGTTGGTGTTGTTATTGTGGGTTTGGAGTCACATGTAGGGCAAACTAATAAGGGCACCAATGAATCAGTTGGGCTTCTCCATAACAACTGTTTCATGGTCACCATTAGACTCTTAATTCCAGATTTTTGAAGAATTAAAATACCAACATTTTCCATGCAGGGATTTGAACATGGACTCTCAGAACATGACCTGGGTCTTTGGATTAATAATCTAGTGATGATGCCATTTGGTGATTGCCTCCCATGCGGAGAAAGACTGCTGACAGTCCAGCACAGAGGGACTGGGAGGGTTGAAGAATGTATATGAATCACTGTAAGCTAGCATCAAAAGGTCAGCAGAGAGCAGGGAGGCCAGATGGAATGGTGGCCTTTATTTCAAAGGAAATGGAGGATACAAAAAGGGAGACTTTGCTACAACTATACAAGACACTAATTAGACCAGATCTGGAATATTATGGGCAGTTTGGGGTCCTTTACCTGAGGAATGATACACTGACATTGAAGGCAGTCCAGGGAAGGCTCACTCAGTTGATCTTGGGTGTGGAGGGATATTTTTGTGAAGAGATGGTGAGTGGTGGAGCCTGTACCTATCTGAGTTTAGGAGAATGTGAGAAGATCTTAGTGAAACATAAAAGATTGTTAGGGGGGCTTGACAAAGTCGATGCAGAGAGGTAGTTTTGTGGGAGTCTTGGGCTAGAGGGTCACGAGACAGAGATGAGGAGGATTTTCTTCTGTCAGTAGGTGGTAAATCTGTTGAACTCTCTATCGCAGAGAACTGTCATGGCTGGGTTATTTTGTATATTCTAAGTAGAAAATCATACAACACCAGACTATAGTCCAGCTGATTTATTTGAAATCACAAGCTTTTGGAGCGCTGCTCCTTTGTCAGGTGAAATGAAGGGTGCTTGTGTGCCTTCCTTCACTTCACCTGATGAAGGATTAGTGCCCCGTAAGCTTGTGATTTCAAATAAACATGTTGGACTATAATGTGGTGTAGTGTGATTTCTGACTTTATCCACTCCGGTCCAACACCAGCATCTCCACATCATGAATATATTCAAGGCTGAAATAGACAGTGAGGGAGTCAAGGGTGTTGGGGAAAAGGCAGGAAAGTGTGTTGACGGTTATCAGATCAGTCATGATCCCATTGAATAATGGAGCAGACTAGATGGGGAAAATGGCCTATTTCTATTCCTCAATTGTATTATCTTATTACAATATCCAATCTCATTATAGAACAGGCATTGCTGTCCTCAGAACTATGACCCTAAATTCTCACAATTGTTCCACTGTCATGCACACAGAGCTCCTGACTATTCACTGGCACTCAGTATCGCCTGACTACTAACTGACCCTGTGCTCCAATGTACGCAGGAGTTGCAGAGACTCCCAGGGTCCAGCTTCTCACACTCACACTTCACACACCAGCTTTCAAACACCTTGTCCCAAACTATCCTGCCATCCATCTCAGATTCATGAATACTGCCATATTACCTTTCCCCAAATCAGGAAAGGGCTGGAAAAATATTTATCCCCAAATAATTATCTTCATCAGCCTGATCCTTAACATTTTCTCCAACCAGCACATCCCACTGCCTCCCCCACCCCTACCCACACACTCCACACCCCCCCCACCATGGCCTCATAAACGTAGACTCATTTTTGGGGACTGGTTTGGCCAGATTAATGCTGATAACCCACAATTACAGAATGTCCAAAGGAGGTTCTAGATAAAGAACAGTTCCAGGAACAGGCTTCTGAGATCTTTCCATCATATAAAGGAACCAGAGTGATGTTAAGAAAATCCATCAATAAGGGTTGATGAGACACCACAAACAAATGAAAGGGTGTCTGAAACTTTCCTGGAAGATGAAGATAAGTCAGAGGGAAGTTTTGCTCTGATGTCTCGAACTGAGGATCAGAAAGAATGAAATAAATTCACAGTCAGCTCCTGCTTAGATAGGGACTGAAGAAGTTCCAGAGCACTATTGTTTGAGGAGTGGAATGTTGTTGAGGAAGTAGAGAGACTCTAATGAGCCCAAAGATGAGGAATGGATGGTTATACATCAGATAGTGGCATCACACAGCTATAGAAGTGAGATATTGCAATTGAAATTTCCAAGGCAGGACATTTGGAGATCTGAAAGGTTCAGGCCCCTATGTACAGGTATTTTGTATCTGGCCACAGTTGTAGAAAGATTTAGTGAAGTTGAGTACAACATGCCATATTT
>JAHRHZ010000019.1:1028053-1056130 GCA_024137785.1 Ginglymostoma cirratum
AATTTCTGAGGAACCATTCAGCTGTATACTAATGGATTGTGTAGGACCAAAACCTAAACCAAAACCTGCAAGTGAATCTATCCTTCCCATTATGGAAATAATTCTTTTGATTTCCAGAGGCCAACCCCTTAAGAACAATCAGAGCTAAGGTGGCAGTGGAGATATTTTCACCCATTATGGTCTACCAATGGACGTACAGGCCGATCACGAATCAAACTTTACGTCAAACGTTTTTCAGCATATCCTCAGTAACTTGGGGATAAAATGCCTGAAACCATCTCCATGCCATCCAAAGACCCAAGGTTCTTTGGAAAGGTCTCATCAGACTCTAAATAAACTGTAATGGAAGCCTATTGTTAGGAGTGTCCAAAGGATCGGGACAAAGGGCTAGATTGAGTGGAAGGAATAGCCTAGTGTGTTATTGCTAGATTGATATCCCAGAGACCCAGATAATGTTCTGGGGACCCTCATTCGAATCCAGCCACAGCAGATGGCAGAATTTGAATTCAATGCATTTCTATAATTAAGAGTCTAATGATACCCTTAAATCTATTGCCAATTGTTGGAAAACCCATCTTGGTCACTAATGCTCTTTCGGGATGGAAATTTCCATCCTTACCTGGTCTGGCCTACATATGACTCCAGACCCACAGCAATGTGGTTGACTTTTAACTGGCCTTGGGGCAATTAGGGATGGCAATAAAAGTTGCCTAACCAGTGATGCTCTCTTCCCATGAATGGATAAAGAAAAATCTCTAACTTGCAATCGGAGATTGCCCAAATGAATCCTTTGGCTTCAGTCCATTTGAATGAGTGGATGGCCATAAATTGGAGTAAGAGGACCATTAAAACAGATTCAAGATAAATTTCTCAGCCAGGAAAATGAGTCTTCAATGTTAGAGAATGTGCCCACATTTCCAGAGAGGTTTACAGGAACATGTAGCTGAAGCTGAGTGGAAGCACGTTGAAAACTGAACAAAACAAAATGGCAGCATAGGCAGACAAACATGGGACGACTAAAAATTTTAAAGCAGCAGATGAGGTTTTGGAATTTGCTGTAGACCAGACCAAACACCTTCAAAAATATTAATAAGATAGTCTAGATGCTAACTATTTCTTATTTTAAAGTTAAGTTGTGCTATGCTCCAGACGTAATTTGATTAGTTGAACTACTAGACTTTAAGCAAATCACGTTATTTTTAACACTAAAGTTAAAATACACACAAAATAAAAATAAAAGAAAGAATTTGCTTAACTGCAACTCTATCAAAATGCTTAATAGACGCTAAAATGCTAAATATTAACTATTACTAATTATCTGTTCCAACATCCCATAAACACGTCCTTGGCAAAGGCAAATGTAGTAAAATAGATTGTCTCAAATGCAATTATAGCAGGAAGAAAAGAACACCAGCTTTTAGCTGTAATAGAGAAAGGAATAAGAACTTTCACATCCAGTGTCAAGACCTCAGTAACTACAGAAAGTTAAAACTCAAAAACCTGATTCTGTGAGAGCTTGGCCCCACCCATTCAGGCTACTCCTGTTGTTCCAACTTTATTAAAAAAATCTCAGGAGCTTACAATCTGTTTAATCCGTTGCCTTGAGCAGACTGCTCATCACAGCTGTCCCAAACCTTCCTAACAAAAATGACAAGGACAAGATGCACCTCTCAAAGCCATAGAATTGTCACTCTCCCCTCCTTAAAAATATGAATGATCATTATACAAAGGTGGCTTCATTTTTAAAACCGTTGATCGCGCACTGTTAGTGCACTATATTACTAATAAATTACATTGAAACTAAGCTTGCAAACATTCACCACTACAATCCATTTCAGTTTTGATTTTACCCACCACCAAATGCCTCCATCTTCCATTGTCAAAGTTGTCACAATGCGTCGGCAATTATTTTCCCTCATCCTGTTACGTGCGTAAGTTTTAAATTGAATGGCTGCAATAATAAACTCTGTTTCAACAGTCTGAAAATTTCATCCTTAAATCTGTCGAAAAATTTTAAGGGCTTATGATCCATACACAATTGTTTCAGATACATTCCTAGTAATATATATGTTGAAATGTTGCAAGGCCAACACTATTCTTAAGGACTTCTTCTCAACTGTGGAATATGTACGTCAATGAACATTCAATTTTCTGGAAAAATACTCAGTAAGTCTTTTTTTTAATCACCTCAGCATATTTGTGCAAGTGTACGGCACTGACACCCACATCATTTGCATCAATAGCCACCTTGAATGTTTTGCATAATTAAGTATGGCTAGCACTCGGGCTGTGGTTAACACTTTCAGGCGGTCAAATGCCTTCTGATATTTCTCCATCTACTGAAATTCTCTGCTCTTCTTCAACAAGTCAGTCAGCAACCACACTGTTAAAATTCAGTGCAAACTTCTGAAAAAAAAAAACACTCAATCCCAGGAATGGTAGTACGTCCCTCCTCATCAATGGTACGGGAAACTCCCCAATAACCTTTGATTTCACATGCAGCCATCTTCCCATGCCCAATAACATGGCCAAAGAACATGGCTTGGGCTTTGCAAACTTACTCTTAATCAGAGATAACAAGCATGGGGCTGGATGAACACAGCAGGTCAAGCAGCATCATAGGAGCAGGAAAACTTGATGTTTCGGGCCTAAACCCTTCATCAGAAATGGGGGAGGGGAAGAGGGTTCTGAAATAAATAGGGAGAGAGGGGGAGGCGGATAGAAGATGTATAGAGGAGCGGATAGGTGGAGAGGAGGCAGACAAGTCGAAGAGGCGGGGATGGAGCCAGTAAAGGTGAGTGTAGGTGGGGGCGGTAGCGAGGAGATAGGTCTTGATTGAAGTGCCTGGAGATGCCTGCGCATTGCTGCAAGTGTGTGTTTCAGGAGTCGCAGGGAGAAGCGCTTCTGGAGGGTCTCAATGTTCTCCATGTAGATATTGTCACGGTTGGGGCCAAATTGGGAAGGCTTGAATGTGGATTGTAGTCCATTGGGGATGATCTGGTTCCGTAGGTAGGTACTAAGAAAGGTGATGTGGCTGTAGTACCTGGTTTGCTTCAGGACGTGGTCGAGCAGTTTCAAGGCCGAAGAGATTATGAGAGAGTTGCAGTGGGAGAGAGATTCCCTGAGGTTTGTCCGGAGGGAGGAGGGTAACTTCTTCAGGGTAGGCATCCTTAGAAGAGGCTTCACAGTTGGGTTAAAATTGTATCAGAGATAAAAGGTACTGCAGATGCTGGAGAATCCGAGATAACAAGCATGGGGCTGGATGAACACAGCAGGTCAAGATCAGGTTTGTCATGAAACCCACTTCCTGAAATTGATCAAATAATTCCAATAAATGCTCCAAATGTCAATGTACACCACACAATTGGGTAATCCTGAACTGATTTGAGTGGGTAGTCTTTGAAACGTTGCTGGTGCAGTTTTTGTACCAAATGGCATGATTTTAAATTGGTACAGTCCATTTGGTGTCACGAAAGCCAAAATTTCATTCACTCTTTCAGTCAAGGTACTTGCCCTTATCCACTGAATAAGTCCAACTTAGAAATATAAGTTCCTTGTCCCACTTTTCCAAAACAGTCTTCCAAACAAAGAATAAGATATGAAAAAGATTTTGTAACTACATTGACTTTGCGATAGTGCACACATAATCATTGGGGACCATCTGTTTACTGCACCGTTACTATGGGTGAACTCCAGTCACTGCAACTCACTTCAATTATGTTGTTTTTGAGCATGCATTCATTCTCTTTTGAACCTGTGCCAACTTTCAGCAGTCAAGTCAATAAGGATGTTGTTTAATTGGAACAGCATTTCCTATATTTCTTTCATTTGTAATTAGGTTAGTATTTGCCAGCTTATTCCCAAGTATGTCTCCCTGTGATTGTAATATCTCTTTCAGGTAATTTTGATTTTCCTCTGAAAAGTAACTCAATAATTTATCTCAAAGTTTGAGAACTTCCTCATTATCCAATTTAATTCGAGGAATGTCCACTTCATAATCACCTGAACTTGGTTCTTCACCCTGTCTTGTAACCAGTAACACAGACTCCTTTTGCTTTCCTTCCCTATCAAAACACCTTTTGAGTAAATTCACATGACACATTCTGTGAGATTTCTCTCTACCTGGTGTTCTTATCAAATAATTCACCTCACTCAATCTCTTTTAGGTTTTGTAAGGCCTATTAAATTTTGCTTTTAAAGATTCACCTCTCACTGGTGGTAACATTAACTTTTAATTTCCACTTGAAAAATTGCAAAATTTTGATTTCTAGTCAGCTTCCTGTTTCATCACATGCTGTGCTACTTTTAAAAGGTGTTTAACCAACTCACCTGCTCTATTTAATCTTTCACTAAAATTCCCTAAAACATAATCCAAACATATGCCTTTGAACTCTGAATTGCCAACTTTTCCTAAATGAATTTCAGTGTTCATCTCACCTCATGCCGTAAAACCTAATTCAAGTGGACTGAATTGAGTTGATTCATTAGGTACATTCCTATTTGCAAAAATTACAAGTGGAATTTCTTTATCCCAATCCTTTGGATAGTCTTGATAATAAGCCCTCAAATGTTTGATGCCACCATTCTAGTGCTGTCTGTGATTCTGAATGGTACATAGTGGCTTTAAAGTGTTTAATTCCAAAGCTATCTATAGCTTCCTTGAATAGCTTTGATGTATGCTGGATCTGATTGTAACATCCTATAAACACACCCTTGGCAAAAACAAGTTCAGTGAAATAGATTGTCTCACATACAATTCTCGCAGCACAAAGAGCACCCCAGCTTCTAGCTGGAACAGAGAAAGGAATAATTGGTTCCACATCAAGCTTCAAGACCCCAGCAACTGCAGAAAGCTAAAACTCAAAATTCCCTTTCTCTGAACAGTCCTAAACTATCACCTCTCATCAGGAGAAACTGTTTTATATGTCTAATACCCTCCAGGATTCCGTGAATTGAAACATGAAGGCTTTAAAGCAATATGTCTTTCTCCCAAATAGAAAACAATCCAATTCTATCAAACAGAAAGAACCTTAATGATTTCAACGTTCTGCTCACAAAATCTCTCCCACTGAAAACAAATTCCCATTTGCACTCTAAGAACTATCAGATTGATTTTTTTAAAAATGGTACCATGAGGGAGTAAGTTTAAGATAAGATAGGAAAGATTTCAAAGGGACCTGAGGAGCAACATTTTCACTCAGAGGGTGGTGTGTGTATTGAACAAGCTGCCAGAGGAAGTGGTGGAGGGGGGTACAATGACAACATTTGAAAGGCATCTGGATGGGTATATGAACAGGAAGGGGTTAGAGGGATGAGAGTCAATGCTGGCAAATAGGACTGGATCAGTTTAAGACATTTGGCCAGGTGGATGAGTTGGAATGAAGGGTCTGTTTCCGTGCGGTTTGACTCCATGACTCTCGGACTCTATAATCCCAGAAATATTGACATTATCATCTTTAAATCCACTCTCACACGCAGAGACCAAAACCTACATGTCACTCATTCAAAATCCAAATCCCAAACTAATTGATATTAAAATCATATAGAAACCATACACCTCACGTCACAGCGTTTAGACTCTAATGGAGGGAGTGCTCTTGTAATCAAGCACCAACTAATCACAAGCCACACTAAATGTGTCATCAAATCAAAAATACGGCCAATTTATCTCTCATCTGTGCTCCAGTTCAAAGTAAAAAATAGTTCATTAAGGACCTCAAAAATAACTTATTTGTTATCACCAAGATAGATTCTTGAAACAAGCAGAAAATGTCATTAGCAGTTGCATTTCTATCTGGGATTAAACTATATCCGATCAATCTCAAACATATATTCATTCACAGACAAGGTAACATGGCTATGTAGAAATAGCTCAGGCTGATTTTTAATCAAAGAATGCCTTAAACAAAGACCATCCCAGTGGGGCAAGGAAATCACATTAGAAAGTAGAATGTGTTGGCTTCTCAGAGTTCTGTCAATTTCTAGACAATGACACTGATTCCTGAAAGTTATACAATGATGAGAGATCTTCTGACTATCCCTCAGATTCCGATGGGAACTAGTCAGAAATCCCGATATTGGAAACCTTATCTTTACAAATCCATTATGAAAAGATCTCATTAGCTTTTGGCCTGTCTTTTACTGACTGATAGGGAGAAATCGTGCAGCTGGTCCTACTTGAAGCTGAGATAACAAGCATGGGGCTGGATGAACACACAGCAGGTTAGGGAGGTCCCCCAACCGCATTCCAAAACCAGCCTAGCTCATTTCCACCTCCCTAACCTGTTTTTCCTCTCACCTCAAGCCACACCCCCATCTCCTATCTACTAACATCATCCCGCCCCTTTGACCTGTCCGTCCTCCCTGGACTGACCTATCTCCCCCCTACCCTCCCACCTACACTCACCTTTACTGGCTCCATCCCCGCCTCTTCGACTTGTCTGCCTCCTTTCCACCTATCCTCTCCTCTATCCATCCTCTATCCGCCTCCCCCTCTCTCCCTATTTATTTCAGAACCCTCTTCCCCTCCCCCATTTCTGATGAAGGGTCTAGGCCCAAAACGTCAAGTTTTCCTGCTCCTATGATGCTGCTTGACCTGCTGTGTTCATCCAGCCCCATGCTTGTTATGTCGGATTCTCCAGCATCTGCAGGACCTTTTATCTCTCCTACTTGAAGCTTCCTTCTTTTTTAATATCAGAAGAGAGGTCAGCCTAACAATTTTACTTCAGCTGCTCATCTTTCAGTCTGTGAGAGCACACAACTTGCACCCAGAAACTGTTGTTCGGCTGCATTCAAAATCAGTCAGTCCAGCAGCTCAGCAATAAAACCCATTGTTTATCTTTTCTTGACATTCTTGATTGATTCGAAATTTTTTGAACTTAGTAAACCACAATAGATTTTTGTTTCTTCAGATCCAAGAGATCACGTGGTAATCCGTCTTCAAACAAGGAATGTGGAAACAATTCCACATTCCAGTTTCTCACAGTCCATATATTTTTATGTCGACCTAATATGGGTTTCTGTTCTGTGTTTTCTTTTTACAACAGAACTTTAAGGGGGGGGCAGGGGGAGGTCTTATGTTCCCTGATAAATTTAATGACTTTTTTCAGCTAAATCTGCTCCTGCACACCTGTTAGAATTGCACTTTCAAATAAAACTGTCTCCACTGATCCTATTTCTCCATCCAATCTGAGTATATTCATGTCTGTCTGCATTACATCTGATTTCCTATTGTCTGCCCTCTCCCGCACAATGGGGCAAGTAGAAAGTCCCAGAAACTACCTGACCCAGGATGCAGACTGAAGCCAGGTTCACAGCAATATCCAACACGAAGCTCCAGCTCATTATGTTGGAAAATCCCAGATTACAACGATCACTCTTCCCTAGTCACATGGCTGGGATGACTGGAGTATAATGTAGAATAATAACTCTGTCTCATCTTCAATCCCAGTCTTATCCGCGGAAGCTCACGAAGACTGCGGTCCTCCCCTTGCTCTGTGCTCAATGTGGAGTGGTTCCCTTTAACCTGGACCAAATCAATTTTCTCTCGAATGGAGAGAGAGACGTGTGTACCTCTGCGTGCTCCATTGTTCATTCAAAATCTCTGGGAGATTTCCTGCAGATGTGGCACCTCACAGAGCAATCGCCCTGACTGTCCTCACCCAGCCTGATGGCACTGACACTCTTGTGAGTTGAATGGAATTAATATCACTCATTATCCAGGATAGAGCTTCATATTTCCCACAAAATCCTCCTCCCATTGTCATAAAAAAATCCCCTTTCTTCCACAGCCAACCAACATTGAACTTCAGCTTGGCTTCCTCCCCACAGTGAATCCATCCCTGAGATCATTCCCCATCTCCTCCTCAAACTTCTTGATCACAATCTGATCCCCTATTCATTCAAAAGATTACTGCTGGAGGAGATTGTCATGTAAATGCCACTTGCTCTCGACAATGGGCTGGCTTCCTTCACCAGTGACACCTTTAGAAACCCCACAGTAATAGACACCAGAGTCATTGGCCCGCACGTTTGTGATGGTCAGAATGAAGGCGTTGTTGGAGGGGTCTCTGGAAGACTGGAAACGCTTAGTTAACCTTGAGTACTTATATACACAATTCATTGTGGGATGTATGAAAATCCACTCCCTCTAATGCCCTGGTCGCTCCCGGCCCCAGTAAACATTGGTGTGTGTCATTGCTGCGTTCCTCACGGTGCACTGTAACCGGGCAGTGTGACCTCGGTGACACGTTCCAGGATCGGAGACTGGAAAAGGACTGTGTTATTTCAGCCTTCAAAATAAAACAAAATGAATAAATGAACAGCAGTCTGATTGATCCAAACCCTGCCAGGATTTAAAGGTTCCTCTTAGGAGTCTGAGTCCTACATTAAAGAGAGGGAGCATGTTGTCAGATTGAGCCAGTTGTGATAATTTGTTCCTGATTGATATCCTGGCAAATAGTCACTGTGTGCTGAGAACAGCGAAATAAATGGTGTTATAACAGTGAGCTCACACTGTTGAACCACTGTATGACACATATTAACTTGCCAAACACCGCAATTCTCTTCCCTGGACTATTCATATTGGGAGAGGCTTTCTCACACACACAGCAGATGTGAGGATTGGAACTGGGAAGTGTTTGCTGCATTGGAAACGGTAGCCAGACAACATTGAAAGAGACAGGATTTTCCCAAAGACCGACAGAGATACAGCGTCTCCACCCTCAGTAAATTGAGGCCTGCCTGCAGGTAAGGGTCCCAGAAAAGTAGACAGTTAATGGCAGGACTCTGAAGAGCATTGACATCCAGAAAGATCTTAGTGTTCAAGTCCATAGCCCCTTGAAAGTGGCCATGCAAGTAGATAGAGCGGTAAAGAAGGCGTATGGCATACTTACATTTATTGGTCAGGGAATAGAGTACATGAGTCAGGAAGTCATGTTTTAGCTTCACAAAAGTTGGGTTAGCCACATTTGGAGTGCTACATTCAATTCTGATCGTCACATTATCGGGGGTAATTGGAGACTTTAGAGATTGTGCAGAAGACGTTTACCGGGGCTAGAAGGAGAGGCTAGGAAAACTCAGGTTGTTTTCTCTGGAGTGGCAGAGGCTGAGGGGAGACTTGATTAAAGTATATAAAATTATGAGCATAACTAGGGTTGCCAGTCAGAATCTTTTTCCCAGAGTTGAAATGTCCAATACTACGGGGCATACATTAGAGGTGAGGGGGAAAATTTCAGATGAGATGTTCAGGGCAATTTTTTTACACAGAGTGGGAGGAGTCTCGCAGTGGAGGCAGATACGAAAGGGGTGTTCGAGGGACTTCTCGATAACAATATGAATGTGCAAGGAAAGAAGGGATTTGGAACAAGGGCAGGCAGACGGGATTAGTTTAATTTGGCGTCATGTTCGGCACATCATTGTGAGCCAAAGGACCTATGTTCTACGTTTTCCTAGGAATGTTTTATCAAGCGCACTCTTCAAGATATGGAAGCTACTCAAAGATGGACTCAATTGAGGAATGTGGAAACAATGAAGGTCGCTGACGTGCGCAGAGAAACTGGGGGCAGGAGCGAATCAGATCGGTTTCTGGAACAAGACAGGAATTGAGTGAGTAGATGGAGAACAGACTTGTTGGTCCAGTAACAAGGTGGAGAGCTGGCTGAGCACAGCAGGCCAGGCAGCATCAGAGGAGCAGAAAAACTGACGTTTCGCGTCTGGACCCCTCTTCAGAAATGGGGGAGGGGAAGGGCTCTGAAATAAATAGAGAGGGGGAGGTGATGATGGAAGGTGGACAGAGGAGCAGATAGGTGGAGAGAAGATGGACAGGTCAAGGAGGTGGAGATGGAGCCAGTAAAGGTGAGTGTGGGTCAGGAGTTGTGATGGGGCTCGGTCAGCTGAGAGGGAGGGACGGGTAAGTGTGAGGGAAGACTGACAGGTCAAGGAGGCAGGACGGAGCTGGGCTGGTCTTGGGATGTGGTCGGGAGTGGGGAGATTTTGAAGCTTGTGAAGTCCACATTGATACGATTGGGCTGCAGGGTTCCCGAGCGGAATATGAGGTGCTGTTCCTCCAGCCTTCGGGTGGCATCGTTGTGGCACTGGAGGAAGCCCAGGATGGACATATCGTCCAAGGAATGGGAGGGAGCGTTGAAGTGGTTCGTGACTGGGAGGTGCAGTCATTTGTCACGAACCGAGCGTAGGTGCTCCACAAAGCGGTCCCCAAGCTTCCGCTTGGTTTCCCCGATGTAGAGGAGGTCACATCAGGAACAGCGGATGCAGTATACCACATTGGCAGATGTGCAGGTGAACAGCTGTTTAATGTGGAAGGTTTTCTTGGAGCCTGGGATGGGTTGAGGGGAGAGGTCCAGGGGCAGGTGGAGCATTTCCTGCGGTTGCAGGGAATTTTTTTCAGCAGTTCAACTGTCCGTTATTACTTTCTTGCCTGTTTCAGTAAAATCAAACATCAATGCTGCAAAATGTGACAATTAAAGACATTTGCAATGAACGTCTCAGGTCTCAGGTTTGAGCTCAGCATCTTGAGCTTTAATACAGGTGCGTACGGTTACTCCGGATCGCAGGGACCTGTCAGTACAGTCACTCCCGACCGCCGACACAGGTCAGTATGGTCACTCTCGGTAACAGGGGCCCTTCAGTACGGTTACGCGGGCGCGTGTGTGTGAGTTAATCAAATTGCAGAGATTGATTTCCACACAACATTCAGTGACACACAGCTCTAATGATGTCCTGACACCAAATGGGACTGACTGCTCTCCGCTGGTTTATGCAGCTTTGCTCTTCATTTCAGTGAAGCTTTCCCAGACTGTTCCTCATTTATACAAAATGTAGCAGATCCACAAGCTTCTCCTGAGCCCTTGTTGGTGTTCCAGAAACGTATCGTTAAGGTCTCTAATAAACAGACTGATCCACTGGCTGTAATATCTAATAGAAAACAAAGAAATTTTACAAACTGTGAACTAGCAACAGATGCACAATGTAAGGATGTTTGTAATATTACCTTATTGTAACATTTTAAATTCTCGCCGAGTACATAGCTTTGGAATCTTCCGCAAAATCTCCTGAGAACTGGAAAGAGATGTACAGAAGTGTTTAAAACATTGTTCCAATTGGTTTCTGAGGTCCCTGGGATGATGCACTGTCTTTGGTTGTTTCTTCAATCAGCTGCGCATCATATTTAAACCCGGAACAGCTATTAAGTCTGACCCGAACAGATTTGTAAAGGAGCTGCAGAGAAACACAAAGCGATGGATATTCCCCAAATTGATAATAATGTGTCTCAATCACAGAGAATACGGTCGAAAGAATCATGCAGATACAAAAATAAAGTTCTGGGAACTGCATCAAAACCCAATCAGCTGAGGGGGTGAGGAATTGTCACAGAGCAGATTTCATGGTCCCAGCCACTGACGCAAACGATGAAAGTACAAGGTCATCTTTCATGAGCTGAAGATGTGAAAGATTAGATTGGAAAGCTTTACACACTGCCCACAGTGTCCCTCTGGTTATGGGGTCCCAGACACACATTCGCAGCAAATCGTGCAGATGAAGAGGATCACGTTAAAGAACAGGGACCTCTGATGGAATGAAAGTCACCCTTGCAGCCCGCCCCTCCCACGAGGAGGTGCTATTCCTCAGAAGTGATACTATCCACAAATAACGCCTGGTCTTTCACCAAAGACTAGTGATCTAACATGACGCTATTGAACGGTAGAGCGGGCTCGAAAGGCTGATGACCCACTGGTCTTCCTATTTCCTACGATCTCCATAGACCCTCGATATCAGGATGTGTCACACCTCTTGCTCCAACTTGGAAATTCGGCGCTCAGTGGCAAAGACTCAAAACACACGGTCAGACGTGTCCCATCAGACAGAGCCTTGCCAAGACAGAATTCAACAACTTTAAAAACTACCGTTCTCATATTTTCATAATCTGCAGTTGTGTTTGGATCATCACTGCTCCAGATTGTGCTGTGAAAGCAAAGATCAAACACTTCTTGCCATCAGTTCAAATAATTTTCATTACATTGATCTGCTGCCAACAGTCTCTCCATTCCCAGCTTGCTGAACACGTTGTTCTGGTCTTTCCTGTTCTAGTAGGACAGTTGGGGGCAGAGTGGCAATATCACTGTTTATCGGAATCTAGAGGCCCAGGCAAAAGCTCTGGGAGTTGATTTTGGATTTGGGTCCAAATTTGGATCTGATTTGGATGCCTCTTCTGGTAAGTTGTGGCCTGGTCAATGTTCGGATGGTTTCCTATCCCTCAGAGTAACTATCATTGGATCCTGGGAGGTTTTTGTAAAATTCCCTTCATTTACACTTAATGGCCTGGGCGATAGGGCATCCCTTTCAGTTACAGAATACTCATTCTTCATTCTTCAGAATCTCACACCTGACTACTAATGTCAATGTTACCTTATCCTCTCCATCACTTGCTCGTTACTGGGGGTGGGGGGGGGGTGGTTAGCTCAGTTGGTTGGTTGGCTGGTTTCTGATGCACTATGACAACAGCAGCTGAGGACACCATGTAGGACTCTCCTTCTCAATCTGTCCCATCATCTGAGGCATGTTAAAGCACCCCCAGTCGTCCCTCTTTCGTGAGAGAATAGCTCTATGGTCCAGTGAGATTATGTAACTTTATGTGACTTAAGGTGCATTGGTTCCAAACCCAGCAGATTTCAGTTATTATTTATTGTTAAAACAAATTCTGGAATTAAATCCTAGTCTCAATGATGGTGACCATGAAACTGTCTTTGATTGTTGTAAACACCCATTTAGTTCACTAACACCCTTTAAGGAAGGAAACTACCATCCCCATGTAGTCTGTCCTGCATGTGACTCCAGGTCAACAGTAATGTGGTTGGGTCTGAACTGCCCTATGGGCAATCACAGATGGACAATGAATACTGGCTGTGAATGAATCAAACAGAGCCAGATATAATAATCAAGACAAAGTGAATGATTAACTCACAGGTGGAGGTCTGTTTTTTTCTGAGATATGTGGATGCAATGAATACAATTACTCAAATAATTCCCAACACAGCCCACAGAATGAGCCAAATAAGTTTCATCTTCCAAATGTGTTTGATTTCTGTGAAAGGAACTGACATGTTTAAGCTGTTATACGTCGCATCTACTTGGACAGAGGTGGCAATTGGTGCCCAACGGTGATTGATATCTGTGTGATCACCCTTTACACATGCAAACACGATAGCACCATTTATACTTTCCTGTAGAAGATCCATGATGGTGTTGTGCTTCCCAGAATCTTTGTAATTACAGAATTGTCGAAATTTTACCCAAGCATCTAATGCAGGTTCAAAGAGTAAGTTATTTTTAATTTACCCATTTTTCTAATCAGCCCGTTCAGGGATGTTATTTTACACCTCTTAAACTGGCAGGGCTTGAAATTACGGTTCACGATACTGAGGTAGAGACTCTACCACCATGCACAACAAGGTTTTCATTAACAGGAAAATCACGATTTACTGCAAATTCTGGTCCCAGTCAGAATCACACACATCAATGAGTTGCTATATGACTTGCTGAGGTAATGAGCATTCTCTGCTCACTGTTTGAGACAACATTTCCGTGTGTTCCAGTAATCTTTAACGGTAAAACTACAAACACCTTCTCACACAGTTTCCTTGATTTAAAGCAGTATCTTCTTCCATTTTTGGTCCACAGTCCACAAAATACAAATGGTCTTTACATGGCTGCACCCTTGGGAGAGATGAAGCATCATTTCAGAAAAAGGGTTTGATCTCGAGGACAAACTGTTGGAACAGGCACCCTTCTCCGATACACAGACAAATATCAGGCTCCACAATCAGTCAGTTCCGTGAGGAAATGTTGGGAACTTTCCAAGCTGGTGTTGACCTAAAAGGCCACACTTCAGTATGGCAGTAATCAACATCATTGGCTGAACTCGATCGGACATGATGTGGGTCTGAACACAGTCACAAAGTGCAATGACAGTCCAGCAGAGGGCAACTGAGTGCTCTCAGTGTGTGACCAGTTTGGCTACTTCAGAAAATGCTGTGTTAACAGCATCTTCATTACAGAACAAAGATCAGTTCCTGCAAGAGGAGAATGGAAAATGGAAGTTATTCAACAAGGATAGAGTTCAAGGAAATAAACATAGAAAATAAAGCCTGTACCCCTAGAGCAGGTCAAAGAGAGACATAACAGATTCTGAACCATCAATGTGAAGGTGCAAGGCTTTGAAAAAGCTTGGAAACGTGGCACAGGAGTAGCTGTTTCAATGCAGGCAAACAGCTTGCCTCTGTTGAAGTCAGTGAGAGTCAGAAAGATCTCCAAGGACCAGAAGGCACAGATCCTCAGGAGTGAAGACTGATCACAGCGAAGATTAGTTACTGTGAGTGAAATTGCACTGAAGCATTATGTATCCTGGACAATCAGCCTGCCTCATTGCTGAACAGTAATGCAAATATTTGCCTAGATTTCTGGAAGACTGAAACCACTCAGAGAATCCTCTCGATTGACAAACATTGCCGCCTGCAAAATGCGGCAACATCTTAGGCCCATTTCATGAATGTTGCCGGTGTACATGATATTTGCCTATCATGTGATCAACATTGCTGGCCCACAGATCACAGTGAAATGTTAGAGTGCACCTTCAGTCACTGTCACAGCTTCACAGTATCTACCTGACCTGTGAATAGAAAATTACAGATCAAAACAGATGAGAAACCTCAAAAATGATCACTTGGAAATGAAGCTATGATAAAATCTCTTGGATAGCATCAATAATTGTTATGAATTCTCACTAGTAAGTCTGAACAAAATTGTTTTAGACAAGATTAAGCACAAAAGGGTAACTACGCAGAAAATAGAGCCCCTTCAAGATCAGCAAGGCTGCTGATGTGTGGAACTGCAGGAGATGGGAGAGTACCAAATGAACACTTTGCATCAGTGTTTGCTGTGGAGAAAGATGGAGAATGTGGGGAAATAAATAGCAACATCTTGAAAAATTTCCAAATTAAAGGGAAGGTGGTGTTTGATGGCTTAAAATGCATAAAGGTGGATAAATCCCCTGTACCTGATCAGGTGTATCCTAGAATTGTATGCGAAGCTGGGGAAATGATTGCTGGGCTCCTTGCTGAGATATTTGTATCATTAATAGTCGCAGGTGAGGATCCAGAAAACTGGAGGTTTGCTAATGTGTTGCCACTATTTAAGAAAGGTGGCAAGGAAAAGCCAGGGAACTATAGACTGGTGAGCATTACATCAGTGGCGGGCAAGCTGTTGGAGGGGATCCTGAGGGGCCTCGCCAATGTCTTGTACAAAACAACTTCCTTCTAGAAAGTCAACTTAAGGTTCCTCTCCAAGCCACTCACCATCCTGACTTGGAAATATATTGTCATTCCCTCACTGTCGCTGTGTCAAAACCCTGGTATTCCCTTCCTAAGGGCATTGTGAGTCTACCTACGGTACATGGACTGCAGCGGTTCAAAACAGCTCGACACCACCTTTTATATGGCAATATATTGAGCAGTGCAGCCAGTGATGCTAACATCCTATGACTGAACAAGGTAAAACTGAGTAAATAAATAGACTGGATTAAGTAGGAGGATTTATTTGACCATCCATTGAATATGCAGCCTGCACAGTGGAACAGTGAGTCATTGCTGGTATTTCAGGAGCTGGTCAGCGTGGAGCACAGTCTCTGCTTTGACACTACCCCACAAGCAAACTGCCATGCTGTCCCCGAGGATGGGGAACAGGTTAGAGACACCAGCATGAGTGTATTAATCCCCACCTCTGCTGTGGAGTCTTGTTTCCAACCGCCTCAGTCATCCCTGCTATTGGACAAATCCCCTGCTCTGTCAGGGCCGTGTGGCACTTGGTACGTAAATCAACTTCCCACGTTTAAAGAACTCATGCACTGGCCTTTTCTGGTTCCCACCCAAAATATATGAAGCTCAGAGCTGGGACATTAGAACCCTCCTGTGCCCCAACAACACTGGACATGATCGTTCCACTGCAATCATAGCCTGGGATGTTGTACACTCTAGCAGTTGCCTCACTGCCCTGAGAGAGACACTGGGCAGGATGAAGTCAGCGCCAAGAACATGGTGGCAGATAAACTTTTTTCTGGAAGCGAACATTGAGGAAACACACAACTCCATGGGGTAGTTCCATCAGAAAAAAATGAGCAAGTTTAAGATCTCAGTGAACTTCCAAGTGGGATAAACAAACGGGTCATAACCATCTCAGTCAAGCCCAGAAACAGGAGATCACGGTCATTAGTGAGTACGTACCAACACCGGAAGCAATGGAGGAGGCCAAAGAGGAATCCATCTCCAGCCTTGGTCAGTCATTGTCTTGCCTGCCAAAGGAAGATGAGCTAATTCTCCTTGAATGATTTCAATACCAGAGGTTTAAAGTGCACAACCCTCTGGAGAAGCCTGACTGGCAAGGAAGGAGTAAGAAAGGCAAACACCAACAGAGTCCTCCTCCTGACTAAATGAGGTGAGCATGGCCTCAACATAACATGCACCCTACTTTGTCAAAGAGGCAAATATGACAAACCCCCTGCCACAGTCACTGGCACCTGTTTGGCCACATTATCCATGTGCTCAGGGACCATAAGGATGTTGGTATCACCTTCCCTAGGACAGATGCTTCCATGTATTAGATGGCACATCGATGAACCGACTCTACCATCTCCATCACCAGGCCCGAACTGGCAGCAGCAACAGAAACACTGCCAGGGGAAACACAATGTTGATGGACCTGAGGACTTTGTGAAGGAAGAGCTACTCAGTCAGCATCTCACCACCAACAAGATGATGGTGAATGAACAGGGGCCACAGACTGTCCACACCAACTGGTCTACCCTTAAATCTATCAGAAACAGCAGCTGAGAGGGGGCCTCTTGGGCTTTTCAAGGAAGTTTTTTTAATCATTCTTGGGCTGAGGACATCAGTGGCTGGGCCAGCATTTATTGCCCATCCCTAACTACCTAGAGAGCAATTGAGAGTCAGTCACATTGCTGAGGGTCTGGAGTCACATGTAGGTGTGACCAAGTGACAATAGTAGGGTTCCAGGTGGATTTTTTTCAACAATTGACAATGCTTTCATGGTCGCCAGTTGATTTTTAATGTCAGATTTTTTTTTATTGAATTCAAATTCCACCATTTTCCCTGTTGGGATTCAAACCCGGTCCCCCGCACATGAGAGATAGTAGGAACTGCAGATGCTGGAGAATCTGAGATAACAAGGCGTAGAGCTGGATGGACACAGCAGGCCAAGCAGCATCAGAGGAGCAGGAAAGCTGACGTTTCAGGTCTAGACCCTTCTTCAGAAAGGTTTTCAGATTTTCCGAAGAAGGGTCCAGACCTGAAACTTCAGCTTTCCTGCTCCTCTATGCTGCTTGGCCTGCTGTGTTCATCCAGCTCTGCACCTTGTTATCCCCAGTACATTAGCTGATTTTCTGCATTATTAGCCGAGCAAAAATATGACAAGGCCATTGCTTCCTTCAAATATCAAGACCAGTTTGAGGACAATGAACAGGGAGTCCATGGGCAACTAAGTCACAAAGTCAGTCATCCCTCAAGTGGGACACCACCAACATTGAAAGGAAAGAAATCAGGTCTACAGACATAAGAATCTCAGAAATAGGAGCAGGGGTAGGCCATTGGGCTCCTCAAGGTTGTCCCATCATTCGACGAGATCAGGAGTAGTCTGCTCTAGGCCTCAACCCCTCACTTGTGCCAGCTCCTCGATTCTTCAATTCCTCAATGTTTCAAAATTCTGCATCTGTCCTCTTTAAATCATTTCATTGATGTATCCTCCACAACTCTTAGAGTAGAAAATTCTGGACGTTCACCACCGTCTGGGAGAAGAAATTCCTTACTATCTCAGTTTTAGATGTGTGTGTCCCTTATTCAGAAACTATATCCCCTAATTCAAGATTTTTCCTCTCGTGGGAATATCTTCCCAGTATCTACCCTGTCAAACCCCACCCATGTTTCAATAGAATCATACTGCAATCCTATATACTTTCATGAAGAAAGTCATAACTTGTTTAGCCGCTAATGATTAGCCACCCCTTCATTCCAGGAAGTAGCTGAGTGAATCTCTTTGAACAGTCTCCCATGCCTGTCCATCTTTTCTTAAATATAGGGATCAAAATTGGACAAAGTACTCCAGGTGCAGCCTTACCAACACCCTATGCAGTTGCAACAAGTCTTTCCTTTTAAACTCCAGCCGCCACCAGCAATAAGACTCAAAATTTCATTTAGGGATAAACAGGTGTACAGCTGGATGAACACAGCAGGCCAAGCAGCATCAGAGGAGCAGGAAATCTGACATTTCGGGCCTAGACCATTCTTCAGTCCAAAACATCAGCTTTCCTGATCCTCTGATGCTGCTTGGCCTGCTGTGTTCATCCAGCTCTACACCTTGTTATTTCAGATTCTCCAGCATCTGCAGTTCCTACTATCTCTCTCAAAATTTCATTTGTCTTCTTAATTACTAACTCTACCTGATTGCTTGCACTCGGTGTTTCATGCTCAAGAACACCCACATCCTTCTGTGCTGGAAATCTTTTGGAGTCACTGCACTTAAACAACAGTTCATTAAAGTTTCACCCACTTACTCATTTTATCTTTACCTTGTTACAGATTCCTTATGTCCTCATCACACCATGCCCTCCGATCTGTTAAGTATCACCAGGAACTTTGATTGCATTGCACTGTGCCTGCTGCTCACACTCATGGATATCAATTGTATAATTATTTATAATTCATGTCCTGGGACTGATACTTGTGGCATTCCACAAGTTGCATCTTTCTAACCTGAAAAAAATCCACTAATCCCACCTTTCTGTTTCTGTGTTTTAACTAATCCTCAATCCATGCTCATACATTATCCGAACACTCTGAGCTCCTTCACTGTGCAACAGCCATTTATGTGGCACCTTATCTCCTGCCTTATGGAGATACAAATAAACTGTATCTATATCTATTCCCCTTTATTAACTTGGCATTGACGCTGTAAGCAGACACCCTAAACCCTTTGGGAAATATTATCATCAATACTTCCATTAAGTTTGTTGATACTTAACATTGACAAGGCACCAGGATGGGATGAGATGCATCCCAAGACATTGAAGGAAGAGAAAGCAAACAATTCAAGGGCCTCGGCCACAATCTCTCAGTCTTCTTTCAGCATGGGGGATGTGCCGAGACTAGAAACTTGCAAACATTACATCCTTGTTGAAGAAAGGTTATGACAACAAGCCCCACATTAACTTCAATGGCAGGATGATTTTGGTGATAATTATTTGGGATAGAATTAATAATGGAAAAATGCAGATTGGCTTGGAAGAACCAGCGTAGATTTCTAAAGGGGAAATGATGTCTCACTTAATTGCTGGAGTTTTTCAAAGAGGCAGTAGAAAGGTTCAGTGAAGGTAATGCTGCTCATGTGGACCATAAGGATTTCAAGAAGGCAGTAGATGCAGTGCCACATGATGGACTTGTGAGGAATGTAATCAGTCAATATAAAAGGGACAGTGACAATGTGGATACAAAACTGTCTGCGTGATTGGAAACAAGAGGTTAACGGTCAATGGATATTTTTTGGGCTGGGTGAGGTTTGTAGTGGAGTTCTCCAGGGGTTGTAATTGGGTCTGTTGCTTTTCCTGATATATATGAATGATCTGACTCATTGTGTGCAAGTGACAGCTACAAAGTTTCTCGATGACATGGAACTTCGAGGAATTGTAAACCTTGAAGAAGACAATATGAGAGTCCAAAAGGACATTGGCAAGTTGGTGGAATGGGCAAGTAGGTGGCGGATGAAATTCAATGCAGACAGTAGTGTAAGATGTAAGGTCAGAAGAACATCCAAAAACAGTCTAAAATAGGGGGTGCAATTCTAAAGTGGAGCAGAGGGACCTGGGTACATCTGCGCACAGAGCATTGAAGTGACAGACAGGTGGAGAGAGCAGTCAATAAAGTAAACAGTGGCCTCAGCTTTATTAACAGAGACAGAGAGTGTACAAGAGCAAAGAAGTGTGGAACTTGTACAAGGCACTTGTTCGTCCTCAGCTGAAGTATTGTGTACAGTTGTGGGCACCACATCATAGGAAAGATGTGATTGCATTAGAGAGGGAGTGCAATGGTTCAAGGGATAAGGAACTTCAGCGATGAGGGCAGATTGTCGAAGTTGGGGCTGTTCTCCCTGGAGAGAAGTCTGAGAAGAAATCTGATAGTGGATTTCAAAATCATGAGCTGGTGTAGATGGGTAGATGGGGAGAAGGTGTTTCTGCTTGTAAAAGGAACAAGAATGAGAGGGATGTGGATTTAAAGTGACCTGCAAAAGGTGGAAGTGTGATGTGAGACAAAAGCTTTTTTAAAACAGCACTGCCTGGAAATGTGGTGGAGGCAAGTTCACCTGAGGATTTCAGGAGGATATTTGATGCTGATTTGGACTGAAATGGTTTGCAGGGATATGGAGAAAACACAGGAGATAGTGACAAGGTAATGATGTTTATTTGAAATTCAGGGTGGCCTCCTGTGCTGTAATATTTTTCTGATTCTGCTCTTCCCCTTTGAGCCTACACTTGTCCCCATCCCCTAACCATTCTGGCCCTGATCCACACACCTCCCTCCACCCCATTGTCCAAGCTCCTGTTTCTGTAACATTCAGTGATACTCCACCCCGCTAAAACTATCTGCTACCACAGTCCTGAAATTCAATTCACCCACATCCCACTCCCTCCTATCATGAATATTTGCTCTCAGTGCTGTCAGTCTAACCCCGCAACCCCATATTAGAAGGTACAAACCCACCCTTGAAATCTATCCCTCTTCCATCACACTTGCCTGGAAACGCTCACACCTCCCCCACCTCCCTTATGTGATCTATTTGGATGTCAACAAGATCTTTGACAAGGTGCCATATAGGAGATTGTGAAATAAGATCAGAGCCCATGGAATTAGGGATAAGGTACTGGCATGGACAGAAGATTGTCTAATTGGCAGAAGGCAAGAAGCAATGGTAAAGGCTCTTTTTCAGGATGGCAGCCAGTGATTAGTGGAGTTCCACCGGCTCAGCGATGGGATTACAACTGTTTGCATTATACATTAATGATCTGGACACAGGAACTGAGACCATTATTGCTCAGCTTACGGGTGACATAAAAATAGGTGAGGGACAGTTAGTGTTGACTAAGTGGGCAGGCTGCAGAAGGACTTGGACAAGCTCGGAGAGTTGGCAAAGAAGTGGCAGATGGCATACAATGTTGGAAAGTGTGAGGTTATGCACTTTGTTAGGAAGAATAGAGGCATGGACCGTTTTCTAAATGGAGAAAGGCCTCAGAAATCTGAAGCATAATGGGACTTGGGAGTCTTGATTCAGCATTATTTTAAG
Organism: Ginglymostoma cirratum; assembly: GCA_024137785.1. NCBI lineage: Eukaryota > Metazoa > Chordata > Chondrichthyes > Orectolobiformes > Ginglymostomatidae > Ginglymostoma > Ginglymostoma cirratum. The sequence goes on from JAHRHZ010000019.1 coordinate 1,049,471, forward strand.
GTTAACAAGCAGGTTAAATTGCTGGTTAGGAAAGTAAACACAACGTTAGCATTCATTTCAAGAGGGCGAGAAAACAAGAGCTGAGATAGACCGCATTTGAAATATTGTTCACAGTTTTGGACTCCTTATCTAAGGAAAGATCTACGACCATTGGAGGGGGTCCAGAAGAGGTTAATATAAATTATTCTGGAGATGAAGGGCTTGTCATACGAGTATCGATTGAGGACTTTGGGTCTGTGCTTAATGCAGTTCAGAAGGAAGAAAAGGGATTCGATTGAAACTTACAGAATAATGAGAGGCCTGGACAGAGTGGGTATGGAAAATGCTCCCACAAGTAGGAGAGACTAGGTCCATAAGACCGTAAGACCATAAGACATAGGAGCAGAAATTAGGCCATTTGGCCCACTGAGTCTCCTCTGCCATTCAATCATGGCTTATAAGTTCCTCAACCCCATTCTGCTGCTTTGTCCCTGTAACCCTTGATCCCCTTGACAATCAAGAACCTATCTATCTCAGTCTTAAATGTACTCAATATCTCGCCTCCACAGCCTTCTGTGGCAGTGAAATCCATAGATTCACCACTCTCTGGCTGAAGAAGTTTCTCCTTATCTCCATTCTAAAAGGTCTTCCCTTTACTCTAAGGCTGTGCCCTTGGGTCCTAGACTCTCCTACCATTGGAAGCATCTTCCCAACATCCACTTTTTCCAGGCCATTCAGTATTCTGGAAGTTTCAATTAGATGCCCCCTCATCTGTCTAAACTCCAGTGATTATAGTGCCACAGTCCTCAAATGTTCCTCATATGTTAAGCTTTCCATTCCTGGGACCATTCTCGTGAACCTCCTCTGAACCTGCTCCAGGGCCAGTATATCCTTCCTAACATATGGGGCCCAAAACCGCATGCAATACTTCAAATGTGGCCTGGCCAGAGCCTTATAAAGCCTCAGCAGTATATTCCTGCTTTTATATTCAAGTCCTCTCAAAATAAATGCCAACATTGCATTTGCCTTCCTGACTACTGATTCAACTTGCAAGTTTACCTTGAGAGAATCCTGCACGAGAACTCCCAAGTCTTTTTGCACTTCAGACTTCTGAATTTTCTCCCCATTTAGAAAATAGTCCACGCTTTTGTTTTTCTTACGAAAGTGCATGACCTCACACTTTACCACATTGTACTCCCTCTGCCACTTCTTTGCCCACATTCCTAACCTGTCCAAATCATTCTGCAGCCTCGCCACCTCCTCAATACTACCTGTCCCTCCACCTATCTTTGTATCATCTGCAAACTTAGCCAGAATGCCCACAGTTCCTTCATCTAGATCATTAATGTATAAAGTGAAAAGTTGTGGTCCCAACACTGACTCTTACGGAACTCCACTTGTCACCAGCTGCCATCCTGAGAAAGACCCCTTTATCCCTACTCTGCTTTCTGCCAGACAGCCAATTTTCTATTCTTATCTTACTCAGCAGCCTCCTGTATGGCATTTTATCAAAGGCGTTCTTGAAGCCCAGGTAAATAACATGTATTGGCTCTCCTTGGTCTACACTGCTCGTTACTTCCTCAAAGAATTCTAGCAGATTTGCTAGAACTCCCCTTGATGAAACCATGCTGACTTTCCCTACTTTACTATGCACTTTCAAATATTCAGCAATCTCATCATTTACAATGGACTTCAAAATCTTACCCACGACTGAGGTTAGGCTAATTGGCCTGTAAGTTTCCGTCTTTTGCCTCACACCCTTTTTAAACAGGGGTGTCATGTTAGCGGTTTTCCAGTCCTCTGGGACCCGCCTTGACTCTAGTGATTCCTGAAAGATCACCACTAACACTTCCACTATCTCTTCAGCTATCTCCTTTAGAACTCTGGGGGGTCGTCCATCTGGTCCTGGTGATTTGTCCACCTTCAGGCCAATCAGTTTTACTAGCACCTTTTCCTTGGTGATGGCCGCCATACTCAGCTCTGCCCCCCTGATTCTTTTGAATTTTTGGGATATTACTTGTGTCTTCCACCGTGAAGACTGATGCAAAGTAATTATTCAGTTCCTCAGCCATTTCCTTGTTCCCCACTACCATCTCTCCACCGTCATTTTCCAGTGGTCCAATGTCCACTTTTGCCTCTCTTTTGCCCTTTATATACCTAAAGAAACTCTTACAGTCTCCATATTTATTACTGGCTAATTCACCCTCATATTTAATCTTCTCCGTCCTTATTTCTTTTTTTGTTGCCCTCTGTTGGTCTTTGTAAGCTTCCCAGTCCTCTCGTTTCCCACTGCCCTTCGCCACATTATATACTTTCTCTTTTGATTTTATGCTATCCCTGACTTCCTTAGTCAGCCATGGATGCCTCCTGAGTGCACAGCCTCGGGAGTGAAGGGACAACCCTTGAAAACTGACATGAGGAGGAATTTCTTCAACCAGAGGCTGGTTGATCTGTGCAATTCATTGCCTTGAGGGCTGTGGAGACCAAGTCTTCCAGTGTATTCAAGACAGAGACTGGTCAGTTTTTCATTAGTTAGGGGATCAAGGTCTACAGAGAGAAGGCAGGAGAATGGGTTGAGAAGCATATCAACCATGATTGAATGGTGGAGCAGTCCCAATGGGCCAAATAGTCTAATCCTGTTCCTGTATGTTATGACCTTATCGGGGTCACCATATGCCAGACACAATTGTCCTCCTTCATTTTGAACTGGACACTCTTCTTTTCTTTACAAGCTCTGTCAGGCTACCTGTCTGCTTCCTGCTTGGTTGGACAGCACCATCATAAGACCATAAGACCATAAGACATAGGAGTGGAATTAAGGCCATTCGGCCCATCGAGTCCACTCTGCCATTTAATCATGACTGATGGGTATTTCAACTCCACTTACCTGCATTCTCCCTGTAGCCCTTGATTCCATGCGAGATCAAGAATTTATCAATCTCTGCCTTGAAGACATTCAACGCCCCGGCCTCCACTGCGCTCCGTGGCAATGAATTCCACAGGCCCACCACTCTCTGGCTGAAGAAATGTTTCCTCATTTCCGTTCTAAATTGACCCCCTCTAATTCTAAGGCTGTGCCCACGGGTCCTAGTATCCCCACCTAACAGAAACAACTTTCCAGCGTCCACCCTTTCTAAGCCATGCATTATCTTGTAAGTTTCTATTAGATCTCCCCTCAACCTTCTAAACTCTAATGGATACAATCCCAGGATCCTCAGCCGTTCATCGTATGTTAGGCCTACCATTCCAGGGATCATCTGTGTGAATCTCCGCTGGACATGCTCCAGTGCCAGTATGTCCTTCCTGAGGTGTGGGGCCCAAACTTGGACACAGTATTCTAAATGGGGCCTAACTAGAGCTTTATAAAGTCTCAGAAACACATTGCTGCTTTTATATTCCAACCCTCTTGAGATAAATGACAACATTACATTCACTTTCTTAATCACGGACTCAACCTGCAAGTTAACCTTTAGAGAATCCTGTACTAGCACTCCCAGATCCCTTTGTACTTCGGCTTTATGAATTTTCTCACCGTTCAGAAAATAGTCCATGCCTGTATTCTTTTTTCCAAAGTGCAAGACCTCGCATTTGCTCACGTTGAATTTCATCAGCCATTTCCTGGACCACTCTCCTAAACTGTCTAAATCATTCTTCAGCCTCCCCACCTCCTCCGTACTCCCTGCCTATCCACCCAACTTCGTATATCGGCAAACTTCGCCAGAATGCCCCCAGTCCCTTCATCCAGATCGTTAATATATAAAGTGAACAGCTGCGGCCCCAACACTGAACCCTGCGGGACACCACTTGTCACCGGTTGCCATTCTGAAAAAGAGCCTTTTATCCCAACTCTCTGCCTTCTGTCAGACAGCCAATCCCCAATCCATGCCAGTAACTCACCTCGAACACCATGGGCCCTCACCTTACTCAGCAGCCTCCCGTGAGGCACCTTATCAAAGGCCTTTTGGAAGTCAAGATAGATAACATCCACTGGGTTTCCCTGGTCTAACCTACTTGTTACGTCCTCAAAGAATGCTAACAGGTTTGTCAGACACGACCTCCCCTTACTAAATCCATGCTGACTTGTTCTAATCCGACCCTGCACTTCCAAGAATTTAGAAATCTCATCCTTAACAATAGATTCCAGAATTTTACCAACAACCGAGGTTAGGCTAATCGGCCTATAATTTTCCATCTTTTGCCTTGATCCTTTCTTAAACAAGGGGGTTACAACAGTGATTTTCCAACCTTCTGGGACTTCCCCTGACTCCAGTGACTTTTGAAAGATCACAACCAACGCCTCTGCTATTTCCTCAGCCACCTCCCTCAGATCTGTAGGATGTAGCCCATCGGGGACAGGAGATTTATCAATTTTTAGACCTTTTAGCTTTTCTAGCACTTTCTCTTTTGTAATGCCTACCATACTCAACTCTGCCCCCTGACTCTCCTTAATTGTTGGGATATTACTCATGTCTTCCACTTTGATGACTGATGCAAAATACTTATTAAGTTCTTCAGCTATTTCCTTATCTCCCATCACTAGCCTTCCAGCATCAGTTTCGAGCAGTCCAATGTCTACTTTTGCCTCTCGTTTGTTTCTTATGTATTGAAAGAAACTTTTGGTATCATTTCTAATATTACTGGCTAGCCTACCTTCTTATTTGATCCTCTCCTTCCTTATTTCTCTCTTTGTTATCCTCTGTTTGTTCTTGTACCCTTCCCAATCTTCTGATTTCCCAGTGCTCTTGGCCACTATATAGGCTTTCTCTTTTTCTTTGATACATTTCCTGACTTCCTTTGTCAGCCATGGCTGTCTAATCCTCCCCCCGGATAATTTTTCTTTTCTTTGGGATGAACCTCTGTATTGTGTCCTCAATTACACCGAGAAACTCCTGCCATTGTTGCTCTACTGTCTTCCCCGCTAGGCTCTGCTTCCAGTCGATTTTCGTCAGTTCCTCTCTCATGCCCTTGTAGTTGCCTTTATTTAACTGTAACACCATTACATCCGATTTTGCCTTCTCTCTTTCAAACCGCAGACTGAACTCTACCATGTTATGATCGCTGCCTCCTAAGTGTTCCCTTACTTTAAGGTCTTTTATAAAGTCTGGCTCGTTACATAGCACTAAGTCCAGAATAGCCTGCTCCCTTGTGGGCTCCATCACAAGCTGTTCCAAAAAGCCATCCTGTGGGCATTCCATGAATTCCCTTTCTTTGGATCCACCGGCAATATTATTCACCCAGTCCACCTGCATATTGAAGTCCCCCATGATCACCGTGACCTTGCCTTTCTGACATGCCCTATCTATTTCCCGGTGCATCTTGCACCCCTGGTCCTGACCACTGTTCGGAGGTCTGTACATAACTCCCATTATGGTGTTCTTTGCCTTTGTGGTTCCTCAACTCCACCCACACAGACTCCACGTCATCTGACCCTGTGTCATTCAGTGCTATTGATTTAATTTCATTCTTAACTAACAAGGCAACCCCACCCCCTCTGCCCACCTCCCTGTCTTTTCGATAAGTTGTAAATCCTTGGATGTTTAACTGCCAGTCCTGAACCCCCTGCAACCACATCTCTGTGATGCCTACCACATCGTAATCATTCAAGATGATTTGTGCCATTAATTCATCTACTTTGTTACGAATACTACAAGCATTTAGGTAAAGTTCCTTAATGCTAACTTTCTTATCATTATTAGAGATGTTGGAAATCATAAGATGTTCTAAGTTATCCTTCCTTTTTGCTGCATTCTTAGTCTGCCTCGAGCTTAAACCCACCTGCTCACATGCTATCCCGCTGCTTATCATTCCATTTAACTCCATACACCCTGTCGCTTTCCCTTCCCCCGCTGACTCAGAAGTTTAAAGTCCTACTGACCACCCTATTTATTCTTTTCGCGAGAACACTGGTTCCAGATCGGTTCAGGTGGAGACCGTCCCAACGGTACAGATCCCCCCGGTTCCAAAACTGATGCCAATGCCCCATGAAATGGAATCCCTCTTTCCCACACCAATCCCTTAGCCGTGTGTTTACTTCCCTAACTTTCTTATCCCTATGCCAATTGGCACGTGGCTCGGGCAGTAATCTGGAGATTATGACCCTTGAGGACTTGTACTTCAATTTCCTTCCTACTGCTTGATAATCCCTGAACGGGTCCTCTACCCTAGCTTTGCCGATGTCGTTAGTCCCAACATGGACCGCAACAACTGGATCCTCCCCCTCCTGCTCCAATATCTTTTCAAGCCGATCGGAGATGTCCTGCACCCTCGCACCGGGCAGGCAACACACCATGCGGGACTCCCAATCCGGCCTGCATAGGATACTATCTGTCCCCCTAATTATCGAATCCCCTATAACAACGACTTGTCTTTTTGCTCCCCCCATCCCATTGCCTCAGTGAGCAAAGAGTGTACAGTCATTGCTGCTGTCTGAAATCCATCAGGAAAACATCATTGCCCTTTACATGTTGCTACCATCCAGTTAGGAATCTTAAAACAGGTTTTGTACAATCATCGAAAACTTCATTGTAAAGGGGAACTTAATTTGAGCTTCCTGAAACTTAATATCAAGAAATTCAGGGACAACAAGGTGCAGAGCTGGATGAACACAGCAGGCCAAGCAGCATCAGAGGAGCAGGAAGGCTGACGTTTCGGGCCTAGACCCTTCTTCAGAAAAGGGTCTGA
>JAHRHZ010000019.1:1056530-1069314 GCA_024137785.1 Ginglymostoma cirratum
TCAGACCCTTTTCTGAAGAAGGGTCTAGGCCCGAAACGTCAGCCTTCCTGCTCCTCTGATGCTGCTTGGCCTGCTGTGTTCATCCAGCTCTGCACCTTGTTATCTCAGATTCTCCAGCATCTGCAGTTCCTGCTATCTCTGAAACAAGAAATTCAGCTTGCTTTAAAATTCCAAGAATTTAATTCCAAATGATCATCCCACCTCCTGGAAATTGGTTTTCATCCCAAGAAGTCCTCCCTCCTGCTTTGTTCCCATTCCCAAGAATGGCACAAGATTCTACCCTCTACCTTAGAGTGGAGTATATCTCATTAGAATAACAACAAAAAAACAGACACATGCAACACAGAAAATAAACACTGCATTCTCCTTCCACTGGGGAATTAGCAACACAGGAGCAACTGCTGATACCAGTATGAATCCACAGTGACTTATTCCCTTCCTCTCTCAGTAACTGGTTATCAGAGGATCTCACTTCTACACAGGACACTATCATCAGTAACTCTCAAACACTGTCTTGCCTCGAAGTCACTCTTCCTCTCACAAGACCCACTGCCAGACTTGATGGACAATTCAGTTAAAGAGGTGGTGCACTATCCTCTCTCTGAAAATCATGGAACAGAAGTCGGCCATTCAGCCCCTCTAGACTGCCCCACCAGTGAACACGGTCGTGGCTGATCTCATCTTGGCCTCAACTCCACTTTAATGCCCATTCCTCATAACCCTTTGAAATGTTACCATTAAAAAGCTGTCTCCTCCTTAAATTTATTCCATGTCCCAGTATTCACCACTCATTGGGTTAGTGAATTCCACAGATTCATGGCCCTACGGAAGAAATATTTCATCCTCAAGAGAGAACCAAGAACAAAGGAGAAGTACAGCACAGGAACAGGCCCTCCAAACCTTATCATCATGCCTTACACAACTATAAAAACAAACCATCTGCCCTTATTCAGTCTGTATGCCTCTATTCCGTCCCGACTCATGTAACCATCCAAATACATCTTAAATGTCTCCAACATGCCTGCTTCCAGCACCTCTTCTGGCAGTGCATTCCAGGCTCCTAACAGTTTTGGCATGAAAAACCTCCCTCACACATCTCCCTGAACCTTCTCTCTCTAACTTTGAAGCTGTGCCCCGTTGTAACTGAAACTTCAACTCTGGGAAAAAACCTCTGACGATCCAACCTATCTATGCTCCCCAATTTTGTAGACCTCTATCAGGTCTCCTCTCTGTCGTCATCTTTCCAGTGAAAACAATCCTCATTTTTTTAAAGTTTTCCCCATAGTCAATACACTGGAGACCAGGCAACATCCTGGTGAACCTTCTCTGTGCTCTCTCCAAAGCTTCCACATCCTTCTGGTAATGTGGTGACCAAAATTGCACACAACACTCCAAATGTGGCCTAGCCAGGGTTTTATATAGCTGCAACATGGTTTGCCAGCTCTTGTACTCCATGCCCTGGCCAATGAACGTGAGCATGCCATATAACTTCTGAATCTCTTTGGCTACTTTTAGGTAACTGTGGACCTGCATGCATCTGTTTGTTAATGTCACTAAGGGTTCTGTCTTTTACAGTGTAATTCACACCTAAATTTGATCCTCCAAAATGTGTCATCTCGCATCTGTCTGGATTAAACTCCATCTGCCATTTCTGTGCTCACGTCACCAATTTATTTATATCCTGTTGTATCCTTTCACAATGATCAGCACTATCAGCAGCTCCACCAACCTTCATGTCATCTGCAAACTTCCTATCCAGACCACCCACATTTTCCTCCAGATCATTTATATATACTACAAACAGAGGACCTAAGACTGATCCCTATCGAACATTAGTTACCAGTCCCCATCCTGAAAAGCACCCTTCTACTGCTACCTTCTGTCTTCTATGACCAAGCCAGCTTTGCATTCATCTAGCAAGCCCACACCAAATCTCATGTGATTTCAGTTTTTGTACCAATCTGCCATGTGGGACTTCAATCAAATGCCTCACTAAAGTCTGTATAAACTACATCCGATCAGATTGATGAAACATGAACTTTTTCATACAAAACCATGCTGCCTGTTGCTAACTAGTTCAATTTCTTCCAAATGTGTATATATCTTGTCCCTCAGTATCTACTCCAAGAGCTTCCCCAACACAGATGTCAGGCTCACCAGACTATAATTTCCTGGATTATCCCTGCTTCCTTTCTTAAACAATGGAACGACATTGGCTAATCTCCAGTCCTCTGGAACCTTATCTGTGGTCAAAGAGGATGTGAAGGCGAGGGGGAGGCCATGGCATAATGGTATTATCGCTGAACTGTTATTCCAGATAATGTTCTGAGGACCTGGGTTCAAATTCCCCCTCAGCAGACAAAGGAATTTGAATTTAAAAAAGAAAATCTGAAATGAAGAGTCTGACAATCACTATGAACCCATTGCCAATTGTTGGGGAAAAACCCATCTGGTTCACTCATGTCCTTCAGGGAAGAAAACTGCCATCCTTACCCAGTCTGTCCTACATGTGACCCACAGCAATGTCATTGACTCTTAATTGCCCTCTGAGCAATAAGTTCTGCCGAGCCAGCTACACCCTCATCCCATGAAAGAATAAAGAAGATATCAGCTAAAGTCCCAATTATTTCTTCCACTGCAACCTGTGATAGACCCCATCTGGCTCTGGAGCCTTGTCTACTTTAATGCAATTCAGGATACCCAAAAATTCCTCCTTCAATATATTGACATTCTCTAGAGTATTCACACACTCATCCCTGACCTCATCAGCAGTCATGTCCTTCTCCTTGATGAATACTGATACAAAGTACTCATTAAGGATCTCGCATAATTCCTGTGGCTCCATGCATAACTTCCCACTTTTGTCCTTGAGTGGGCCTACTCTTTCCCTTGCTACATTCTTTCTTCTAATATATGAATAAAAAGCCTTGGGATTCTCCTTGAATCTGTTTGCTAAAGACATTTCACAGCCCCTTTTAGCCTTCCTAATTCTGCATTTAAGTTCCTTCCTAATTTCTCTATACTCCTCAAGGGCTTTGTCAGTTTGTAGCTGCCTAGACCTATTGTATGCTTCCTTCTTCCTTTCATTTCAGCTTTGAATTTCCCGTGTCATCCATGGTTTCTGAATCCTGCCATTGCTATCCTTCAGTTTTGCAGGGACATGCACGTCCTGCACTTAAATCAACTGGTCTTTAAAAACATCCGCATGCCAGACATAGATTTGCCCTAAAATACCTGCCGATAATCCACATTCCTGAGTTCCTGTCTAATTTGGATGTAATTGGCCCTTGCCAAATTAAACACCCTCACCCAAGGGCCACTCTTGTCCTTGTCCATGACTACTCAAAATCTTATGGAGTTATGGTCACTAAGCCCAAAATGCTCTCCTACTGTAACATTGATAACCTTTTGTGGCCCATTCCCTAATATCAAGTCTCGAATGGCCTCCTCTCTGTTTGGATTGCCAACATATTGTTTCAAAAAGCCCTCCTGGACACATCTAACAAATAGCTCTCGTTCTGAGCTCCTGGCTCTAAGGGAGTCCCAGTCAATCAGAGGAAAGCTGAAGTCACCCACCACAGCTACCTTGCTTTTTTCACACCTTTCCAGTATCTGACTACATACCTGCTCCTCTGTCCTCCTCATTTGTTTCAAATCTGCTATTTTTTCACCTTAAACTATGGTCTCTCATTCTAAGTGGTGTCCACATTAGATATAAATGGTGTCCACACTGTATCTCAGTACGTGCTCAGGAATTGCCCACAGCAATCCAACACTCTGAATATTGATTGCTTTGGTTCTAAGATTGCCCAACAACCCACAAGGAAACACAGTCAGATGTAACAAGCATGGGGCTGGATGAACACAGCAGGTCAAGCAGCATCATAGGAGCAGGAAAACTTGACGTTTCGGGCCTAGACCCTTCATCAGATATAAACAGGAGCGACAGGGATTCTCCAGGAGACTGAGTTGACAAACCAACAAAACACAAACCTGAATTGCTTTGACTGCCAGTGCCGCAGAAACCTGACATCTTCCTGCCCGGCTCATGATCCTGTGAGTTTACTGAAGGTTTCAGTGTGGATAAGAATTCAGGATGGATACACCACAATCCCTGGTCACTTGTTAACATCATAGAATTCTCACGTCTCAGTTTGCTGGATCTATCTGTTGGAGGTTGGAATATAGACAAAGATAAACAAGATCTATGTTCAGGGCTCATTCCAGTTTAGAACAAAAACAGGATTTGCTGGAGAAAATCAGCAAGCCTGGCAGTATCTGAGGAGAGAGAAACCAAGTTGACATTTTGAGTCCAACATAACTTTTGACCATACTGGACTCAAAATATTGACTCGTTTCTCTGTCCAAAAATACTGTGCCAGGCCTGCCGAGTTTCTCTGCAGCTTTTGTTTCCAATTGTCAGCATCCATCCTACTTTATTTGTAAATGATTGTAGTTTGCTGTGTTCTGTGTAATATTACAATGCAACATGTATATCACTTCAGGAAGCTGAGCAAAGAAATGGTGACACCAAATAAAGTACGATGGATGCTGGCAATTGGAAACAAAAGCTGCAGAGAAACTCGGCAGGCCTGGCATAGTATTTTTGGACAGAGAAACGAGTCAATATTTTGAGTCCAGTATGGTCAAAAGTTATGTTGGACTCAAAATGTCAACTTGGTTTCTCTCTCCTCAGATACTGCCTGGCTTGCTGATTTTCTCCAGCAAATCCTGTTTTTGTTCTAAACTGGAATGAGCCCTGAACATAGACCTTGTTTATCTTTGTCTATATTCCAACCTCCAACAGATAGATCCAGCAAACTGAGACGTGAGAATTCTATGATGTTAACCAGTGACCAGGGATTGTGGTGTATCCATCCTGAATTCTTGTCCACACTGAAACCTTCAGTAAACTCACAGGATCATGAGCCGGGCAGGAAGATGTCAGGTTTCTGTGGCACTGGCAGTCAAAGCAATTCAGGTTTGTGTTTTGTTGGTTTGTCAACTCAGTCTCCTGGAGAATCCCTGTCGCACCTGTTTATATCTGTCAGCCAAGACTTCTTGATTGGACCAGATTAACAGCCTATATATCCTACGGCTGATCATATTCCAATCATTACATCCCTCTCCTTGCAAGTCCTGTGATGCAGACCTATTCTTTTTTCTTAGCTTTTCCTGAATCATTTTTGCACCAGTTCCAGCTCCTCCTTCCCTGCCTCAGATAGTGGTGGTGTGCACTCGTCCGTAGCCCGTCTTGTGCAACCAGAGCGCCTTGGCCAAATCTCATCTTATTTAAGCAGTAACGGTGTCGAGGCTGCGACATCTGCTGTGTACATCTCGTCCTCAGAAATTTCTTGAAAGCTACGCGGAAAGGGAGAACCCATGGATTCTGACAGCTTTGTCGGATTTTCTGAGGGTCTGGATATATTTTGTTCCTGCCCCGTTTGTGAGGTTGCAGATTTCGTGTGGTCCATGTGCCTTTTCAGGACCACTTTACCTCCCTTAACTTTGTATGTCACAGGATCTGACATTGTGTCAACCATGCCTCGTACCCATGCAGGGCCATTCCCATGGTTCGGCACTGAGCTTCATCTCCTGTAGTAAACTGCCTCTCTCGCTTAGAGGACTCTTTTGTCATATGCAGTTTCACTCTCCTCCCGAGGAGTCTCCTCGCCACCAACAACACTGTGGAGCTGTCCCTGAAGTTGCATGAGCATTGGTCCTATATTCAAACAGGAACCGGGACAGTTCCGTAGCGAATGAAGGTATAAGCTATTTCTTTAAGGCTGCCTTCAAAGTTTGGACTGATCTTTTCACTGGACCGTTGAACAATGGATGGTATAGAGCTGTCCTTGCATGCCAAATGAATTCCCTGCTGGTAAATGATGGACCATTATCTGTGGCCAACACCTCTGCACATATTTTCATTATGCAAGAAATTCACAAATTTTCACTTGTTGTCCACCTGTTTGACAAATAAACTCTATGCACATCCAACCACTTTGACTGGGTGTCCAGAAAATGAATGAAAACACAGAGCTCATGAAAGGACTGGCGCGGCTGAAATGCAACCAAGTTCAGGACTTGCCTGGCTATTCCCACGAATGTTAGGGAGCTGCTGGCAGTCCGTTTTGTCCCTGTTGGCGTTCCAACTGCGGCTGTGTTGGCATCCAATCCTGGTCACCAGATGTGACTTCTTGCCAACAGCTTCATTTTGGAAACCCCTGAACGATCCTGGAAATGTTCAGCCAGTATCTCGTGGCGATCTTTGCTGGGGGCAATCGTTCTTGCAGCCCATAATTATATGCCATCCTCTACAGTGATCAGGTCCTACCGGGTCCAGAAAGATTTCAATTCTGGTTGTGATGCCCCCTTTGTTTCTCAAAATGTTTCAGTTTTGCCAAGACGGGATCTTTTTGTGCCCACGGTCTGTTATTATCAGGGGTGACTGGAAGGGTGTCCAGTATATTTACAACCAAAATGGAGTCTTCTAGTGGTGGCACCACTGGTGTTGTATCTGCCAGTGGGAGGCAGCTCAATGCACCCACATTTGCCACTTGGCCCTCTGGATGGTGTTCCAACTTGTCATTGTATGCATTTAGAATAAGGGCCCACTGCTGAATTTTACCTGAAGCTATGGGCAGCGCGGCAAAGTACGTTTTGTCCTTGTTGGTATTCCAGGCACTGGAATGGTAGGTCACTTGGACTGCCTGGAACACTCATTTTTTCTCCCTTGGAGAAATGTTTTAGCACCGTGTCCAAGTTCTCCAATTGCTTTTTACTGGTCTTCCTTTTTATTAGTGCATCATCCAGATAAATGGCAATCTGGAACAAAAACAAAGTCGCTGGAAAAGCTCAGCAGGTCTGGCGGCATCTGTGGAGGAGAAAACAGAGTTAACGTTTCGGGTCCGGCGCCATTAATTTTGTTTTCTCCTCCACAGATGCCGCCAGACCTGCTGAGCCTTTTCAACAACTTTGTTTTTGTTCCTGATTTACAGCATCTGCAGTTTTTTTTGGTTTTTAAATGGCAACCTGGGGTTGACCTTGTAAAATATTTTCCGTTGTTCGCTGCGAAATGACACAGGCTGATGATACCCCAAAAGACAGTCTAGTATATTGGTACAAACCCTTATGTTTGTTAATTGTAGCGTATCTTTGAGAACACTCATCTAATCACAACTGCAGGTATGCATTGCTTTTGTCCAGCTTCATGAAGGACAGATGCCCTGCCAGTTTTGCTTGCAATTCCTCTACGCGAGGGATTAGGTATTTATTCAGCTGTGAAAAACAGTTCACTGTTTGATTGAAAACCCCACTGAAGGGGTCCAAGGCACTTTTGGGGATTGGGGTTAGGACATGGTTAGGACTTAGTGAGGGGAGAACTTGTTTTTTTCTGCTGAAGATTGCGAAACTAAATACAGTGTTAAACTGTGACTGACCTTGCACAATTTGTAGGCAGCAACACCAGATAGAAGCTGTTGCAAAGGCGATTGTACAGCATGTGTCTTGGCGTGGCCTTGCTCTAATCTCTGAGTGATGATAAGAAGCCGCAGAACTTTGGAGTGGGGTTGTACGGCCGAAGTTTTTGTTATTGTAAGACTAGTATGTCGAACGCAAGTAATAGAATTGAAAGAGTTAATACAAGTAGTGTTAACACTGCAGTAACCGAAATAGCATGAATGTAGAATGTAGTGAAATAGTGAGTAAGAGATATACAAATGAATATATATATTTTTGAACAATAGGGAAAGAAGAGAAAATGGGAGAATGGATACAAGTGCCTGGATATTAATATGCTACCTTCTCCTTCTGAATAACAGGAAGTGCACCTGCTTTGCTGTATTTGGCAAAGACCAGTTCCACAATCACTGATATAACTCCACCAGTATCAATCTCCATTAGGACTTGGTGACCATTTAATCAGACATTTATTTTGATTGATTCTAATTTGGCTGTCGTTAAGCAATTTAATTTTTCCAAACCAGCTGTAGGTGGACTTTCCAGGTATTCTCCTGGATCTGTGTCCTTTTACTCATTTCAGGTCTAGTTTCAGGTCCAGTCAGACTCTTTTGCTGTCTTGAGTCAACATATCAGCAGCAACTATAACGTCCTGCCAGCCCACATCCTTGAGAAAATTTTAACCATTTGGCCGAAGCTTGGTTTTGTTTTGAGGTTTTCCTGTGGGCTGACCTAGACTTCCTCTGTTCAGGATATCTCCTGAGTTAAACTGTGCAATTGCCTTCGCTCACATGGCATTCCCCAAGCTCAGTCAGCCCAGCGAGGGTGTCTACCTCCATCAGCATACACTACAACTCATCTGCTCCACTTGCTGCATTTTGTTTCAATGAAGCCAGTTGTAGTGCCTGTTTGAAGTCCAGTTGCGTTTCAGCTAGTTGGTGCTTTTTGCAGGGTTACATCATTTATCCTACATACCAAGCGGTCTCTAAGTATCTCACTTAGGGTTAAACCATAATCACATTCCTCTGCTAGTTGTCTTACCCTCTCAAAAATTCTCTTATGTATTCCCTTGGTTCTCTAACTGTTGAGTAAACGCGATAGCATCTCAGAATCGGAGGAGACGTATGGTTGTAATATTCCTTAGCTAAATTCATCAACTCTTGAAAGGTTTTAGTATCTGGTACCTCAGACAAAGTTGTACTCCTAATAACCGAAAAAGCTGCAGGTCCACATACTGGCAGGCGAATTACTCATTTCTTTTCCCCTGCCCTAATGTAATTTTCCTGGAAAATTTAACACATTCTTTCCACACACTGGGCCCAGTCTTTGACGATTGGACTGAACAAGTCAATCTTCACAAATAATGGTATGCTGTGAGAAATGCTCACCCCAATTCAAGGATGACTGTCATGAGTGAGTCTCTGCAGGGGCATGTTTTCCTCTCATCGCCATTGTAATAACTCCATGAAGGCCAGTATTCCATGACCAAGTCACCTATTGTTTATGTGCGTATAATACAAGACACTGACTCAGCTGGCACAGAGCCAGCATCGAGACCCCCTAACACTCATGGCTGAAAGATATAAACAGGACTCCCTGAGTGGAACAGCTTAACAGTCCCAATCAGGGATCTCAGAGATCCACCTGGCTGACTTCATTACAATCTCAAACACCATACAGCCTGTTTTCCCCACCATCTCTCTGGAAGGAAGTGAGCTGCTGAGGTGTGAGTTGCAGCTCTATGGTGAGTAATTTTAGCATTGCAGGCACAGTCCCAGCAGCAAAATGGTGTTCACATTGGGTTCATTCATATCCCAAACAATAACACTATCTCCTACCAGAACCTCACGCCCAAATTAACCCTATCTTGTATAGGAAGCATGTCCCTCACATTAACCTTATCTCATAAAACCATATCCTCCAGATTAGCTGTATCCTGAATGGGAGCCATGACCCCCAAGGCTAACCCTATCTGTTATAGGAACCATATCTTCCACATCAACTGGACTGTTATAAGGCTATAAGAAATAGGAACAGGACATTCATCCCTTGAACCTGTTGTATCATTCAATAGAATTGTGACTGATCCAACATTCCTCAAGTCCACTTTTGCTACTCTTTCCCCATTAACCACGATTCTTCGACTGATTAAGTTTTTCTCTCTCTATCTCAGCCTTAAATATACTCAAAGACTCTATTCCCACAAGTTCTACGGCAAGGACTTCCAAAGATTCAAAACCCTGTGAGAGAGGAAATTCCTCCTCATCTCACTTTTAAATTGGTTGTCCCTTTATACTGAAACTATTGCCTCTGATCCTAGGCTCTCCCATGCGGTACTGAAAGCCTGCATTTTCAAATAAACCTGATGGACTGTAATCCGGTGTCGGGTGATTTCTGAATTTGTCCTATGAGGGGAAGCATTCTTTCAGCCTTTGCCTTGTCAAGCCAATTAAAAATCCTGTATGTTTCAATGAGATCACCTCTTGTTCTTCTAAACTGTAGTGAGTAGAGCCTCAACCTGTTTAGTCTTTGCTTATATGATAATCTCTCCATACCAGGGATCATCCTGGTGAACCTTCTCTGAATTGCTTCTCATGAAATGCTATATTTTCTTTAATAATGGAACCAAAACTGCTCAGAGTACTGCAGATATGGCTTCACCTGCAACTTGTAATGTTTTAGGACTTCCCTACTCTAATACTCCAACTCGCTTCAAAAAAAGGCCAACATTTCATTAGCCTTCCTGATGATCTACTGTCCCTGCGTGTTAACTTTCTGTGTTTTGTGCACAAGGTCTCTCTTATAGGAAACATATCAAGGTGGCAACATCTGCAGGGCAGGAAGTGTCCGAGCTCTCAGCCTGTACAGTCCTGCTCACTTGGTGGCCGCTATCTTCCTCGCTTTATTTTTTGTTTTGTTTCTTCATTTCTCTTTTGTATCAACATTCACCTTTTCTTCTTTTCTGTGACTATGGTGGAGGAAGTTGGTTGCGAGGGCCTGCAGCAGCAGCAGCAGGGTGTGAATCCAATGTCCTTTCCCTGTGGCCAGAAGGGCCATGGTTTTATCAAAGGCTTCATTGTCGATGGGTCTGGCCTGTTCCTCCTGGCAGTGGTTCCGCAGTTTCAGAGGTGACTATAGCCGTGGTGGCATGATGTTTCTGGTTCGTTCCTTGTGCCTATTGTGGCTTTGGGCGGTGACTGAAGTGGTGCTGGTTTGAGTGACGGCTTGAGTGATGGTGACTTGGTAGGACCAGTCTGTCCCTCCTCGTTATGTCAGTGATGCAGTGGCTTCCATTTGGCTTCAACGGTGGCAGCATGGTGGATTTGGTCTGGAAATTCTTGCTTTGGCAGCATCAGGGGCCACTCCATAAACCCAGGAGCCACGGATGGAACAAAAGATATAAATAAATATATGAATATACATAAATCACACACCTATAGCACATCACCTTGTAAAGAATAATAAAAGAATAATGTAGTTGCATTACCCTATCTAAAGTTATCTCGGCCGGATTGCACATTTACAGCAGTCACATGTTGACATTGAAGGAAAAGTTGCTAGAATCCTACTGTCTCATTGGAGGGAGATATTTGGTTGTATTTCAGTCTGAGAGTTCCGCTTGATCCAAGACGGGACCTCCACGGTGACCTCAAACCAGCTCAGGAACTAAATCCACATTGTTGGCATCTCTCTACATTATAAATCAGACATCCAAGCTACCGAATTGCCCAAAATGCTGCTCTTAAACATACAATGAGTTATACAGTAACCACATTCGACACGAGTCCACGGGGGCCACAGCACTCACCATCCTTCATCTGTGCTCTCAATAAAAATTTAATTTCTGTGGCAATTATTTGAAAGTCTTCAAATTATACAGCTGAAGAATTCATCTCCATTGAAATAGTTGTAAGTTTGCTATGACAGAACCCCTCCAGTGTGGAAGCAGGCCATTCAGCCCATCAAGTACACACCAACCCTTCAAAGAGCATTCCACCCAGAGCCAACACCCTCTGTTCAGTTTAGTATAGCTAATCCACCTAACCTACACATTTTTGGACTGTGGGAGGAAGCATGCACAAACACAGGGAGAATGTACAAACTCCATGGAGTCACCCAAGGCTGGAATTGAACTCAGGGCCCTGGTGTTGTGAGGTGATAGTGCTAACCACTGTACCACTGTGCCTCCACAGGAATAGGAGTTGACCATTCAGCCCATTAAGCCCCTCCTAACCACATAATTCAGTCATGTCTGATCAAGCACTTCAACAGTTTTTACACTTAATATCTCTGTATTCCCTTACGATTTTCATTCATTGGTGTGACATGGACATTTTTGTCTGGCCAATATTTGTTGCCCGTCTCTAGCTGTCATTTGAGAAGGTGGTGGTGAGTTGTCTTCTTGAACCGTTGCAATTCAAGTCCTGCAGATTGATCCACAATGCCCTCAGGGAGGAAATTCCATGATTTGACCCAGTGACACTGAAGGGACAGTGTTATATTTCCAAGTCAGGATGGCGAAAGGAACTTGTAGGTGGCAGCATTCCCATGTATTTGATGCCCTTGCCCTTCTATATGGAAGTGGTCGTAGGTTTGGAAGGTGATGTCTAAGGATCTTTGCTGAATTTCTGCAATGCATCTTGTAGATAGTACACACTGTTGTTCCTGGACATTTGTGGTGGAGGGAGTAGACGCTAATGGATTTAGTGCCAATCAAGCAGGCTGCTTTGTCCTGCATGATGTTGAGCTTCTTGAGTGTTGTTGGAGCTGCACGCATCCAGGCAGTGGGGAATATTCCATCTCACTCCTGAATTGTGCCTTGTAGATGTTGGACAGGCTTTTGTGAGTGAGAAGGTGGTTACTCTTTTCACTATTCCTTGTATCTGACCAGCTGTTGTAGCCACTATGCATATGCAGTGAGTCCAGTTGATTTTCTGGTCAATGGTAACCCCCAGGATGTTAATAGACGGGTGTTCAGATTTTGTAACGTCACTGAATGCTAAGGGGCCGTGGTTAGATTGTCTCTCAGCAGTGATGGTCATTGCCTGATATTTGTGTGGCTGTTATTTGTCCGTGTCAGCCCAAGCCTGGATATTGTCCAGATCTTGTAGCATGTGAACATGGGCTGCTTCAGTGTCTGAGGAGTCACAAATGATGCTGAGCATTGCGCAATCATCGGCAAACATCCCCACTCCTGACTTTATGATGGAGGGAAGGTCAATAATGAAACAGCTGAAGATAGTTGTCCCGATGACACTACCTTGAGGAATTCCTGCAGGGATGTCCTGGAGCTGAGATGACTGACTTCCAACAACCACGACCACAT
>JAHRHZ010000019.1:12716435-12799846 GCA_024137785.1 Ginglymostoma cirratum
GTGTGTGTGTGTGGGTGTGGGGGAGTGTGTTTGTGTGTGCGCGCTAGCTGTTTCTCCTAACATCCTAGGATGCATCCTATCAGGTCCAGGGGCATATTGGTCTTTAGCCCGTTAGTTTCATTAGCACTTTTTCTCTCGTATTGGTTGTTGTATTTATTTATTTGCTCTCCTTTTGCACCTTAGCATTCCAAAATTACTAATAGTTATTAGTGTCTTCTACTGTGAGGACGATGCAAAGTATGCATTTGACTCCCCTGCCCATTCCTGTTATCTGCCATTGTTATTTCCCTAGCTTCATTCACTAATGGGTCTATGTTCACTTTGGCTTCTGTTTTCCTTTTATATATTTAAAATAGATCCTCCATCCATCAAGATACTCCAGTTTCTAACTGTTGCATTCTCCATGGCAGCATTTCTGTCAGAGTCCACTTGGGAATGAAGCAGTGATCCTTACAATATTTTAATATGTTGTTTCCCCTAGCATGGTATTCTTGCAAATGTTCCAATGAGTGCGAGACAGAAAGTTTCAACGAAATATCTCTTTTCCTGCGTTACCTTAAATAATGCCTTAACTTGGTAACTTGCCAAATGGCTTTTGGAATCTTTCAGTATTTTATTTGCTGGAATACTGTAGTTATTACTGTAGAAAGAAAGACACATTTTGACCTCCAGTGTTGATTCTGCACTGTGTGAATTCCTAGCTAGTTTCCTGTAATGTACGTATCGAGGACATATTGGGGAGGCAACGGCCTAGTGATAATATCATTGGACTGTTCATCCAGAGTCCCGGGTAACGTTCTGGGGACTCTGGTCCTAATCCCACCATGGCAGTTGGTGGAATTTAAATTAAATACATATCTGGAATTAAGATGAATCCATTTTTGATTGTCGGAAAAACCCATCTGGATCTTTAATTTCCTTTAGGGAAGGAAATCTGCCATCCTTACCTGGTCTGACTCTAAACTGCCGTCCGGGCAATAAATTCACACCTAGCCAGCATGCCGTTGTCCAATGAATGAATAAAACAAAAATTGCTGATAGGTAACTTGGTAATCTTAATAGGATTACTATTGGCTAAATCCATTCAGATGGTATTCGGAAGATCTCAGTCATTTTCATGGTCCAGTGCGCCATGGACTCCATTGGATCCAGTTAATTTCCGAGTAAAACTCATTTCTTTTCCACCTCGCACTTTCTTGAAGAAATTCAAAATATTCTTTCATTTTACCCTGAGGGTTCAATTTTATGGACTGTTTTTATAACTGTGGAATGACAGCTAAGTTTCCTCTCAATTACTTGCAGTTAGAAATTTTTGTTAATTTGATATTCTAAAATATAAATATGAATAATGCCTGGTGCAGAAAGTGTGCTATCCTAATTAACAAAAATCTGAACTTCCTGTTGTTTGCAACTGATATATTTTGATAACACCGTGCAAATTTAGTATGCCATTAAACACTACTTTTGTGGCCTTTGTGTAGATTTCTAACGAATTGAACTATTAGTGCACAACTTTGAAATTTTATTAATTTGGCATTATTATGAATTCTGTCATCTATACTAGTTGCCATTTTTATTGAACACTAGGGCTGAGAAAATGTGTGTCACCGATTACTATTCATGTTTTTAATAGTGATAACAACATAGTCAATTAATTGAAGAGCTTTATTAATTAATCTGAAGCTGAAGGTAATGGAATTGAAGGTAACTTATAAATCATTTTTTTGCAGAATGCCAACTAATGAAAACAGAACGACCAAGACCAAACACATTTATTATCAGATGTTTGCAATGGACCACTGTCATAGAGAGGACGTTTCATGTGGACTCTCCTGAAGAAAGGTGTGAGTGATACTTAAAATCTGTTGTAGTTCTCTTTGTAATTGTTTGCAAGTCTAATATTTGACAATGATTGTAAAACAAAATTTGACTATAATTACTAGTGTTTATGTTCCGTTTGCATTTTGCCCGATTAAAGGTAAAGCTTAATTTGCACATGACTGCAGACAGCTGAAATATGAGAACGAGATTAGGAGCTGGAGTCGGCCACTCAGCCTGTCAGCCCTACTCTACCATTTAATAAGATCATGGCTGATCTTTTCACTCTGTGTTCCTGCCAACGTCCTTGATGACCTTTCACACCCTTGCTTATTCAGAATCTACCTACCTCTGTCTTAAAAATATTTGAAGCCTCTGCTCCATTGCCTTTTAAAGAAGTGAGTTCCAAATACTCATGACTGTATGTGAAAAAATGTTTATTTAATCTGTGTCTGGAATAGGTTGCACTTTATACTTAACTAGAAAGCAAGGAGTTTCGGAACAATGTACGTTAAGAGGCATATGCAATTACAAATTAAATGTAGTACAGAAACACAGAAATTATGAGTAAAAATGATCGGTTTGGCCCTTTGAGCCTGCTCTGCCATTCAAAATAATAATCACTGATCCTCTATCTCATTTGCTATATTCCTGCTTTCATTCCACACCTTGATTTTTTCTCCACTTCTTGATCTATCATTGATTACCATTTTGGAGAGCCTTCATGTTGTATTTCAACAAATGGAGTGACTAAATTCTAAATATGCAAGGTGTTTGCAATAATCTATTCATTATGTAAGGTGAAAAGTACTATTTCTGTAAAATGTTTAGATCACATTTAAAACTGCCATATCTGTTGACAAGACCAGCCCCCATTGCGTTTATTGAATCTATTCTTGAAGCCTTCGTTCATAGGAAATACTTGATCTTTTATCATTAGGTTTACAAAGGGAGGGTGATGGCCTAGTGGTATTATCGCTAGACCAATAATCCAGAGACCCAGAAATGTTCTGGGGACCCAGGTTCGAATCCTGCCATGGCAGATGGTGGAATTGAATTTAAAAAAACATAAAATCTGGAATGAAATTAGAATCTACTGATGACCATGAAATTGTTGTCGATTGCCAGAAAAATCCATTTGGTTTACTAACCCCCTTCAGGGAAAGAAATCTGCCACCCTCACCTCGTCTGGCCTACATGTGACTCCAGACCCACAGTAATGTGATTGACATTGTGGTTGGCCTCTGACATGGCCTAGCAACCCATTCAGTCGTACCAACCCCTATAAATTCTCAAAGAAATGAAACCGGATGGATCACCTGGCATTGACTTAGGCACCAGAAAAGACAATGGCAGAAACAACCCTGTTGACACTGCAAAGTCCTCCTCACTAACGTCTGGGGGCATCTCCCAAAATTGGAAGAACTGTCTCACAGACCAATGAAGCAACAGCCTGACAGAATCATACCTTACAGACAATGTCACACCACCGTCTCCATCCTGGATACGTCCTGTCTCACTGGCAGGACAGATCAAGCAGAGGTGACAGCACAGTGGTATAAAGTCAGGAGGGAGTTGCCGTGGGAGTCCTCAACATTGACTCCAGACCTCATGAAGTCTCTTAGCTTCAGGTTAAACATGGGCAAGGAAATCTCCTGCTGATTACTGTGTACCGATTATGTCCCATGATGAATCGGTACTCCTCCATGTTGAACAACATATAGAGGAAGCACTGAGGATGGCAAGAGCACAAAAGGTACTCTGGGTGGACGATTTCAATGTTCACTACCAAGAGTGGCTCGGCAGCCGAATGAATGATTGAGCTGGTCAGGTCCTAAAGGACATTGCCATAGTCACAGTCTAGCAGCTGCTGAAGGAACCAACAGGAGGGAGAAACACACATGACTTAATCCTTAGCAAACTGCCTGCTGCAGATGCATCTGTCCATGACAGTATCAGTAAGAGCAACCACCGCATAGTCCTTGTGGAAACAAAATCCCACCTTCACATAGAGAATAACCTCTGATGCACTGAGTGGCTCTATCACCGTGCTAAAGGGAACAGACTTTGAACATATCTAACGACTCAGCTGGGCATCCATGAGGCGCTGTGGGCCATCAACAGCATCAGAGTTGTACTCCAGTACAATCTGTAACCTCATGGCCTGGCTTATCCCCCACTCAACCATTGTCATCCAGCCAGGGGATCAACTCTGATTCTTTGGAGAGTGCAGGAGTGCATGCCAGGAGCAGCACCAGGCACACAAGAAGATGAGGTGTCAACCTGGTGAAACTTCCAAACAGGACAACTTGCGTGCCAAACAGCATAAGCAGCAAGTAATAGTTTGGCAGGGGGGTGGGAACTGGAGCTACGGATCAGAGGATGGGGTAGCTGGTGTACAGGCAGATATAGCATGCAGAGGGTCTGTGAGGAAGGATAGACAGTTGATAGGGCAAAGTTTCAGTCAGTGTGACGGGTTGAAGTGTGTCTAGTTTAACACAAGAAGTATCAGGAATGAGGGTGATGAACTTAGAGCATGGATTGGTACTTGAAGATACAATGTTGTGGGCATTACGGAGACTTGGATAACACAGGGGCAGGAATGGTTGTTGGATGTTCCGGGGTTTAAATGTTTCAAAAGAAATAGAGAGGGAGGTAAAAGAGGTGGGGGAGTGGTATTGCTAATCAGGGATGGTATCACAGTTGCAGAAAGGGAGGTTGTTGAGGAGGGTTTGTCTATTGAGTCGGTATGGGTGGAAGCTAGAAACAGGAAAGAGCAGTCACTTTATTGGGAGTTTTCTATAGACCCCCCCAGTAGCAACAGAGACACAAAGCAACAGATTGGGAGGCAGATTTTGGCAAGGTGCAGAATTAATTGGTTGTTGTCATGGGTGACTTCAACTTCCCTGATATAGACTGGAACCTCCTAAGTGCAAATAGTTTGGATGGAGCAGATTTTGTCAGATGTGTCCAGGAAGGATCTCTGACTCAATATATACATAGGCCGACAAGAGGGAAGGCCATTTTGGACTTGGTGCTTGGCAAAGAACCAGGCCAGGTGTCAGATCTCTCGGTGGGAGAGTGTTTCGGTGATAGTGATCACAACTCCCTGACCGTTACTATAGTCGTGGAGAGGGATAGGAACAGACGGTATGTGGAAGTATTTAATTGGGGGAGGGGGAATTACAATGCTATTAGGCAAGAACTGTGAAGCATAAATTGGGAACAGATGTTCTCGGGGAATGCACGACAGAAATGTGGAGGTTGTTTAGGGAGCCCTTGCTACAAGTACTGGATTGGTTTGTCACACTGAGGCAAGGAAAGGATGGTAAGGTGAAGAAACCTTGGATGACAAGACATGTGGAACACTTAGTCAAGAGGAAGAAGGAAGCTTACTTAAGGTTGCGGAAACAAGGATCAGACCTGACTCTGGAGGGCTACAAGGTATTGAAGAATGGAGTTAGGAGAGCTAGAAGGGAGTATGAAAAAGCCTTGGCAGGTAGGATTAAGGAAAACCCCAAAGCGTTCTATACTTACGTGAGGAACAAGTGGATGGCCAGAGTGAGGGTAAGGCCGATCAGGGATAGTGGATGGAACTTGTGCACGGAGTTAGAGGAGGTAGGGGAGGTCCTTAATGAATACTTTGCTTCAGTATTCACCAGTGAGAGGGACCTTGATGTTTGTGAGGACAGCGTGAAACAGGCTGATATGCTCGAACAGGTTGATGTTAGGAAGGAGGATGTGCTAGACATTTTGAAAAACACGACAATAGATAAGTCCCCGGGCTAAATGGGATACACCCAAGGTTACTACGGAAAGCGAGGGAAGAGATTGCTGCCCCTTTGGCGATGATCTTTGCGTCCTCACTGTCCACTGGAGTAGTACCAGACGATTGGAGGGTGGCAAATGCTGTTCCCTTGAAGAAAGGGAATAGGGATAATCCTGGTAATTACAGACCAGTCAGTCTTACTTCTGTGGCGGGACAAATTATTGGAGAGGATTCTGAGAGATAGTATTTATGATTATTTGGAAAAGCACAGTTTGATTAGAAATAGTCAACATGGCTTTGTGAGGGGCAGGTCATGCCTCACAGGCCTTATTGAGTTCTTTGAGGATGTGACAAAACACATTGATGAAGGTCGAGCAGTGGATGTGGTGTATATGGATTTTAACAAGGCATTTGATAAGGTTCCCCATGGTAGGCTCATTCAGAAAGTAAGGAGGCATGGGATTCAAGGAAATTTGGCTGTCTGGATACAGAATTGGCTGTCCAGTAGAAGACAGAGGGTAGTAGTAGATGGACAGTGTTCAGCCTGGAGCTTGGTGACCAGTAGTGTTCCACAGGGATCTGTTCTGGGTCCTCTGCTGTTTGTGATCTTTATAAATGACTTGGATGAGGAAGTGGAGGGGTGGGTTAGTAAGTTTGCTGATGACACGAAAGTTGGTGGAGTTGTGGATAGTGTCGAGGGCTGTTGTAGGTTGCAACAGGACATTGACAGGATGCAGAGCTGGACAAAGAAGTGGTAGATGGAATTCAACCCGGAAAAGCGTGAAGTGATTCATTTTGGAAGGTCAAATTTGAATGCAGAATACAGGGTTAATGGCAGGATTCTTGGCCATGTGGAGGACCAGCGGAATCTTATGGTCCGCATCCATAGATCCCTGAAAGTTGCTACCCAAGTTGATACAGTTGTTAAGAAGGCATATAGTATGTTGGCTTTCATTGGCAGGGAAATTGAGATTAAGAACCGCGAGGTTATGCTGCAGCTCTATACAACCCTGGTTAGACCACACTTGGTATATTGTACAAAACCAAAGTTGTTGGAAAAGCCAAGCAGGTCTGGCAGCATCTGTGCAGGAAAAAACAGAGTTAATGTTTTGGGTCCGGTGACCCTTCCAACGTTTACTCTACTTTTTTCCTTCACAGATGCTGCTAGACCTGCTGGGCTTTTCCAGCAGCTTTGGTTTTGTTCCTGATTTACAGAATCCGCAGTTCTTTCAGTTTTTACTTGGAATATTGTGTTCAGTTCTGGTCACCTCATTATAGGAAGGACGCGGAAGCTTTAGAGAGGGTGCAGAGGAGATTTACCAGGATGCTGCCTGGACTGGAGGGCAGGTCTTATGAGGAAAGGTTGAGGGAGCTAGGGCTTTTCTCATTGAAGCGAAGAAGGATGAGAGGTGACTTGATAGAGGTATACAAGATGATGAGAAGCATAGAGTGGATAGCCAGAGACTTTTTCCCAGGGCGGAAATGACTATTACTAAGGGGCATGATCTTATGGTGATTGGGGAAAGGTATAGGGGAGACATCAGGGGTGGATTCTATACACAGAGAGTGGTGGGTGCACGGAATGTGCTGCCGGCAGTGGTAGGGGAGTCATATACATCAGGGACATTTAAGTGGCTCTTGGATAGGCACATGGATGGTAGTAAAATATAGGGTATGCAGAGTAGTTTGATCTTAGAGTCGGATAATAGGTTGGCACAACATTGAGGGCCGAAGGGCCTATACTGTGCAGTACTGTTCTATGTTCTAATAGACCAAGCTAAGCGATCCCACAACCAATGGATCAGATCTCAGCTCTGCAGGCCTGCCACATCAATTGTGAATGGTTGTGGATGATTAAACAACTCACTAGAGGAGTGTGGCATCAAGGATCCTTAGCAAAACTGGAATCAATGGGTATCAGAGGGCAAACTTTCCAGTGGTTGGAGTCATACTTGACACATAGGAAGATGGTTGTGGTTGTTGGAGATTAGTCATCCTAGCTCCAGGGCATGTTGCAGTGGACTATAGCGGTTCAAGAAGGCAGCTCACCACCACCTTCTCAAGGGCAGCTGGGGATGGGCAATAAACGTTGGCCCAGCCAACGATTCCCACACCCCACAAAATGAATGAATAAATAGAAAAAAAGCAAAATTACCTCTTATTGGCCATCACAACTCATCCACTAGTATGAGATATTGAAGGGTGAGTTCTCTAGTTCCTAACAGCTCAAATAATTATGGGTCTTATTAAGTTCCACCTCTCTTTAGCGCTGGAAATTTCAGGGCACTGTGCATGTCTTGCTGGATATACTTTATGTTGATCCAGGAGAAAGATGAAAATGTATGAACTTGTGACAATGGATAAAGTTATGTTCATGGAAATGGTGCAAAAAAGGCTAACTATAGTAACAAAAGAAAATACCATGTCTATGAAAATATTTATTCCTAGAATGTGCAACATCTACATTCCTTAACACAGATGAAATAAAACTGAACAGAGCAGCTGGTATTGATCTTGGCTATGGAAACAACAAGGGCACACTCAGCCCTAAAGCCCCAGGGAAGTCCTCCTTATGAACATCGGAGGGCTTGTGCCAAAATTGGGAGAGCTGTCTCCCAAGAGAGCTGGTTGATCAACAACATGATATAGCCATACTCAGAATCTTACCTGCTACACAATGTCCTAGACAACACCATCACTATCCCTGATATGTCCTGTCTCAGTCATGCTGGCAGGTCACAGCCAGTGGAAGTAATGGCACAGTGGTATACAGTTGAAAGGTGGTAGTTTTGGGAGTCCTTAACACTGAGTTTGGACCCTATGAAGTCTCATGACATCAGGTCAAACGTGAGCAAATGAACCTCTTAGCTATCAGAAAATCCCCACCCTGCCACCTCCTTGACTGATGGATCAGTACTTCTTACATGTTGAATGCCACTTGGAGGAAGTGCCGAGGGTGGCAAGAGCATGAATATACTCTGGCTGGGTGTCTTTAACATGCATTGCCAAGAATGGCTTGCAGCACCAGTACTGGTTAAGCTGGTTGAGTCCTAAAATCTGTGGCAGATGAAGAAGGAACTAATTGGCAAAGCAGCCCACTTGATTGGTACCACATCCACAAACATTCATTTCTTCTACCACCAATGCTCACGAGCAGCACTGTGCATCATCTAAAAGATGCACTACAAAAATTCACAGAGGCTTCTCTGGCTGCATCTACCAAACACAACCAGTAGATGCTTGGAAACGCCTGCAAGTTCCCCTCAAATGCTCTTACAATCCTGACTTGAAAATATATCGTAATTTCTTCGGTGTTGCTGGGTCAAAATCCTGGAACTCCTTCTGTAAATGGTACTGTAGCCTTACTGCACCAAATGGATTTCAGCAGTTCAACAAGTAGCGCTTGATGATTTATTTTCAACCCAGCGACCCCTTCAAGTGCAGTCACCTTTTCTCCCTCTATCTGAAAGATGACCATAGGCTTGTATTTTTATAGATCTTTTTTACAGCTGTTGAACTACTTGCGTTGCATAGTAAGGAATGCAGCAGCCACAGCAAGATCACAGAAATTGCAGTGCAATAATGAGCAGGTACACTCTTTCTCTTTCATGATAATGAAATTGTTTCAGAACAGAGGCTAGCTCCACATCTGATATGTCTATGGTTTTTCTCAACTGAGCTTTCTATTTTCCCATGGTTTAAGGGGGCTGCAACTATATCTCTTGATACATTAAATCTATACACTCACCCTTTGCCTTCCCTTCCAGAACCATAACAGATTTTCTCTTGTCCCCATCAACCACCTTGGTGCCTTCAAATTTGACGGTTGATCTTGGCCATTTTTTCATCCTTCACCATGATACCATTCTTCAGTACATCATCTCGTCTTCACATGGCTCCTCCTATGTAAGCACAGGATCTACAACACTTACACTTCCCTCCTTCACACCATCAGGAATCAAGAACATGTCTTTCAGATGTAACAGAGATTTACTTATGTTTTCAGTACACCGCTGACAGTGCGATCCCCTGTGCATTGGGGGAGCCAAATGCAGGTTGGGAGACCATGTTATGGACTGCATCCATATAGTCTGGAAGCATAGTCACATGTTTTTGATTGCTAACCCTGTTATTTTTCTGTCTTACTCAAATCCTGAATTCTCTGATCTTCCCCTTCAGTGCTGATCCAGTTAAGCTGGACGCAAATGAAAAGAATAGCTACTCTCCTTTTGTTGAGGTATTTTAAAAGTAAAATATTTGTCATAGTCCTACTGAACCATTGGACTACTCTGAGAGAGACAATTGGTGGTTTAACCTGAGAAACACCACGCTTCAGGCAAGGAGAAAGGCTAAGAAGGAGGGATCTTCATGCTAACCTCAGCCAGTACAGAAATTAAACTCATTTCGTTGGCATTACTCTGCAGTGCAAACCAGTCATCCAGCCAATTTAACCAGTTTACCTTCTTCCAGACTCAACATTCAGTTCAACAATATCAGGGCATAATCTCGGCTGCAGTATCTGTTGACATTGGTTATGTTATTCTTATTTACAACTTGTCTAGGCCAATCTTTTGTTCCTTTAATTTGATCTCCGTTTTCCCTTGTGCCAAGATTCCTTTTTGTCATTTAATTTCTCCTGCTGACTACAAATATTCACTTTATTTCTTTATAGTTTTAAATCAGACTTTATACACTTGATCAGAAGATTGTGTATTTTTGTGACAACTTACTTTTTGTTTTATACTCATTCACGGTTTATGAGCATCCCTGGCTAGACCACTATTTATTGCCCAAAGGGCAGTTAAGAGTCAGCCATGTTGTTGTGGATTTGGAGTCACACCAGTGAGTTCCATCCCTAAAAAGCATTAGTGAGCCAGTTCTTTATACAACAATCAATAGTGTTCGTAGAATGCGAATCCCTATAGTGTGGAAGCAGGCCATTTGGGCAGTCGAGTCCACACCAACACTCCAAAGAGCATCCCACCCCAGATCTACCCCGTACCCTATCCCTGTAACCATACATTTCCAATGACAAATCCACCTAGCCTGCACATCCCTGGACACTAGCATACCAATCCACCTAGCCTGCACATCTTTGGAATGTGGGAGGAACCTGGAGCACCCAGAGGAAATGCATGCAGACACAGGGAGAATATGCAAACTCCACACAGCTGGTCGCCTGAGGGTGGAATTGAACCCAGGTCCTGGTGCTGTGAGGCAGCAGTACTAACAACTGAGCCACTGGTATTGAATTCAAATCTCAGCATTTTGAACTCCTGCCCCCAGAACATTAACCTGGGGCTCTGGATTCCTAGTCCAGTGGTATCGTCTTCCTAAAATGTGCTGTCTGTATACAACCCCCAACATTGGTATCTTCTCTTCCTCTTTGCTTTTAGTAGAAAATCACTGAGAAATATTCAATCATTCTTGACTTTCTTTTAAAACAAAAACTGTCTTTTGTGCAGTAAAGATTGTTTTCTTTGTTAAAAGCTCTGACAGCGAACACATATTTTAATTGAGTTTGTTTCCATCTTGTTGATAACATATTTTTGCTAGATTTAACAAACTTTGAGTAGTCAACTATCATTCCTCTGGGATTCTTTTCTAAAGATCTATCTACCTACAATTAGCTCCAATTGGAAATCCTAATGCTCAAAACATTGTAGTTTTAATCCTAAAATCAAAGCAAAAATAACATCTATTGGAGGGAAAAAAATCAGTTGTTAAAGAATCTGACATATAGGTTTTTTTAAACTTTTCTATATCTAAGCTAAATAAAGTTTAAGGTATTCCCAAGAATTGGCAAGCCTTTAAGACTCTCTGTACTCATCTAATAATTCAACAGTTTTATCATTCCTTATTGTTAGGTACAGCATGCTTAAATGACAATTTTCTAATTGAAGAGCTCATGTTACTATTATTCCAATTGATGTTAGTATGAGACAAGTCAGATCTGAGTGAAACCTGGCTTGACAGATTGAGTTCAATTTTTGTAGTTGGTTACTGTTATGATTAGTCAGTGAAACATATCCACATGGGGCTGCAAATATTCTTCAACAGAAGAATACATGTTTACTACATAAAAAGAAAAATTCCTATATACGCACACATTTCAAAGGAGAGTTGGATACATACTTGAAAATGATTAATTTGGAGGGCTATGGAGAATGTGACTACCTGGGGACTGGTACATGCACAGTGAGTTGAATGGCCTTCTGTACTGTTAATTCTATGATTCTCTGATCGATAAAAGTTTACAAAGATCTTAACATAACTGGCAAAATGAATTTTCAACCTCCTAACCAGCAATATCCATGACAGATACTCAAATTCCACAGAAATATAACTTTTTAAATGTTTTTGTTAATTTCTTGTTTAATTGGCTGTCCAGTCTTCCTTCGAGGACGACTGAGACAGTTTTATGACTTTCTTATCCAGTTCTTCTTCTTGGACTGCTGGCCTAAGCCCCTTTATTTCGATAATTTAGAATGTTCAATATGAATTCTAATAGCTTGGAGATTTAGTAAGCTCAGACTCTCCTGCTATGGTGGCTGTTCTCCTGAACAGTAAAACTGGATTCTCCTGCTACGATAAATACCAAAGTAACAGCTCCTGGTTTGTCTCTCTCTGGTGTTAAGTGAGCGGTACAAACATTCTGTCAGTTAACACCACAGTTATCCTGCCAGACACTTGACCGAATTATATGCTTTCTTGGAAATGGTGCTTTAGGTTCCTGTTCCAAATGAACTTTTTGCTACCTTTTGAAAAACTATAATTTTTTTTTGGAAAGCTAAGTTCCAAAAATGATAAAATTTTGCATGTTCATCACATCTTCCATCAAGACAAATAGAAAGTTATCCTTGAGATATTTTCATTTTCTATTAAAATTCCTGTTTATCACTATTTATGTTACATTGTATGTTTAAATATTTATTATAACAGTCAATGATTTTCATAATAACTATTTTATACACAAGTCCATTTTAATCACAATATTAGGTTTGATTCATATTTAATATTGACAGAGCATTCACCATGTACATTGTCCTTGCCAGCTACAATGAAAGATTTCTAAATGTTATGGCTATAACATTAAGCTCAAATGAAACATTGAAATTTTTGAAACTTATATATCCAACCACTCTAAATAGACTTTTTATACAGATTGTACCTCTTAGGTTTTTTTTGAGTAATTTCACATTGATTTTTTTCTACATTAATACTGCGTATAGTGAAAGATGTTTTTCCTAGCCTGCTCACACAAATTGATTCAGGAATCTTTATTAGTTCTTGTAAGTAACTTCCATAGTTTTTCTGGAAGATAACATAATATTTCACCTAACCTCCTAAGTACCCACATTTTCCAATTTGATTACAGGAGGGGTAATTTTGAATATTCAAATTCTTTGAATTCATTTTTGGACTATTGATATTCTACTTTCACTCCCTATGTAAACATACTTATTTCCTAACTATCTTCCCTGTCAAACTATCTCTTGTTAATGTGACACACTTGCTGATTTCTATATCTCTTTGAGTTTTGTCTTGATTTGACAAGGTCCAGTGCGTCTTGCATAAAGTGGTTCCTCAGCGATGCATAATAATGCTAACACCTTTATGTAGCAATGAAATTCTGAACTTTAGCATTTTATCTGCACTTGTTTTCATTGTTGTACACTTTTACTGAGATCTCACGCTCACCTTCCATCAAGCATATCATTTTCTTAGGTTCCGACCTTTCTCCTTTTTATTATTTTGATGGTCTTACGTTTGCTCCCTATGATTAGTACTTTTATCATCTCCAGATTTCCTGTTCCTCCAAATTCTTTGTGAATTCATCTGTGATTGTTTCTCCACATGTAACTATCTCTGAGTCATTGTAAGTATTGGCCAGAACTACTGCTTGAATCTTGACAATACTTGACACTCATCTAAACAAGAACTGAGCTTTACTGGAATACTATTTTGGAATTCTTAAATAATCATGATTGTGTCACCAAAAACACAAAACCACTAATCCCATAGTGTTTCTTTTCCTCTAACAAGTTCTACAAATATCTGATGAGAGCTATTTCTTACAGTCCTAAATTTTAATTGATGAGCTTAAGGGACAAGCTTATAGCGTCAACTATTATTTATCTGCCCAGCTACCTTTTTTCCAAGCAAGGTAAAATGTCTTTCAGCTCCATCATCTGTAAATTGTAGATTTCTAGTTAAATCAAATCTCACCATGGAATCAGAATCATTTTCTCAGCTACTGCCTCCTGTTTGTCTTGACTCCAAGTTTTTCTCCAGCTACATTATGTGCCCTGATACCCTTTTGTATTCGAAGTTTCTTAATTCCATTTCACTTTCCATACTGTTTCAATTCCTCCTCTCTTTCCGATTCAAACTTTCTTATTTCTCATTCCCTTTTCTTTCTGTTCCCTTTCCTTTGTTTTCCTTTTATCTTCAAATTCAAGTGCTATTTTTCTCTCTCTGTCTATCATTTTCTTCTTATTTCTAGCTGAAACGTAGCCATGGCACATTCAATTCATGATTCACTCCTTTTAATTCTTCATATTGAGCAGTCACTTTAAGCATCTCATCCAGGCTTACCAAATTATAAATTAAATATTTACAGATGCTAATCTTGATAATCACTGAAAATATTCATGTGAGGCTACAACAGTTCTTTAACAAAAAGATACACATTCATTTCATTATACAATAAATGTTATATACAGGAAAGTTCCGAAACGTATTAAAAGCAGTAAAACAAAGTTTCAGCTATTTCCCAGCAATGTCCATTTCAGAAGTCAAATCCCAGAAAAATATCACTTTTGTCTTAACTATTTAATTTCTTACTTAACTGACTCTCTTTGGTTCTCCTTCTGACTGTTAAGATAGTTTTATAACATTTTCCAGTTATGCTTCTCCTGCTTCTGGTCTAACATCCCTTAATTTCTGACAACGTAACTTTATATAAACTCTAATAACTTGGAGACTTTGCAAACTAAAACCCTTCTTCAACGGTGATTGTTCAGCTGAACTGAAAAACTAGATCCTCCTGCCAGGGGGAACCGTCGTTTCTGAACTCAAAAACTGAATTAGTGGCCCTGATCTGTTTACTGTATCTGTCGTAAAATTAGCAGTATAAACATTCCATCTGTTAACTTTCATAGATATTCTGCTAGGCATTTGGCTGAATGGAATTCATTCTTGGAAATAAAATTGCCTTCACAGAACTGAAACCAAAATCCATTTGCCTCTGTTTTAAAAATCCAAACTTCAAAAATGATAAGGACAGTGATAAATGTATACGATACATTTTGTGCTACCAATTGCGATGATTTGAGGTGCATCACTGGATATGAAGTCAAATGCAAGGAATCAAAACACCAACTTTAAACATTATCTGTGAATGCAATATTTCACTTAATTTTTTAAAATATTCTGCGTTTTGATCACTTTTTTGGTGCATTAATGATTTTGTATTGAAATAAATAGTACCATAACATTGTTTCAAATGACACGATTAACTATTGAGTTTGCGATGCAGGAAAATTCACACCTGAACATAATATGAAGAATTGTTTATACCTCTGAGCTGGGAGGCCCAGGTTCAAGTTCCATTTGCTCTGGAGGTGTGTAATAGCATCTTTGAACAGGTTGATTAGAAAATAAAAAAAAATCAGAATAACTCGGTAGGCTCTTGTGATACAGTGGTAATGTCCCTACCTCTGAGCCAGGAGGCCCAGGTTCAAGTCCCTGTTGCACCAGAGGTATGGAAAAGCATCTCTCGACTTGTCAATTAGAAAATACCAATCAGAACAACTGTATAATTAATTGATGGGTTCAACTGCAATCTTTACATCATGCTTATCCTGAAGTACTGCTTCTTCCATCAGCAGTTGCTGCAAGTGTAGTGAATTCCCATGTTTGAGTTCTACAGGTATGTTGTTAACACCATGTTCTACTTGTGAGATTGCAGATCTTCGCTAATAGCATTCATCCTGAATGTTTTCAAAACTGGAAGATCCACATTTGGCATGATCTTCTGAGCCTGTTAACTGTAAAAGGAATGTCATGAACCACCAAAGTATTCAACCAAGTGAGCTGCCTATTTAAGCTACTGAAGAAAATTGTCTGACTGCTGAAGCTGTGCATTGTGTTGTATTTAAAACCCATTGCATTTTCTATAAAGTTATGTCCATTTAGGAATCAGCCCACAATTTCTTTTACAGGGTTCCCACATCACTGTTTCAAATAAACATATGAATTCGGAGCTTGAGAAGGCCGTTCAGCTACTTTACCTGCTCTTCCATTCAATAAGACCATGGCTGATCTGATTGTACACTTAAATCCACCTTCCTGCCTAACCTTGATAAACTTTTACTCCCTCATATATGAATTCGTCCAACTTTACCTTAAAAATATTCATGGGCTCTGCTTTCATGACCTTTTCAACTTGTTCTGAAGACTCATGATCCTCTGAAAACAAAGGTTTGCTTCGTATCTGTGTTAATTGGGAAACTCCTGATTTGTGGAACATCTGGATAATAAGGACACCTACGTCAGACTCCTATATTTTGACTTTAGTTCTGCCTTCAACACCATAATACCAGCCAAACTCCTCTCCTAACTCAGACTTAGGAATCTGCTCCCTCCTCTCTGCAACTGGATCCTTGAATTCCTGACCATAGGCCACAAACAGTAAGGACAGGTGACAACACCTCCTTCATGATAAGCCTGAACACAGGCGCCCCGCAAGGCTGCGTACTTGGCCCCTTGCTGTACTCTTTAGACACTCACGACTGTGTGGTCAGATTCCTCCATTTACAAGTTTGCTGCTGACACCAGTGTAGTAGGTTGGATCTCAAACAATGGTGAGGTAGAGTACAGGAAAGAGAGAGAGCTTGGTATGGTGATAAAGACAACAATCTCTCCCACAATGTCAGCAAAGTGAAGGAACTGGTGATTGACTTCAGGGAGGGGAGTGGTAGACACATCCCTGTCTGTATGGTGCCGAGGTTGAGATTGTCGAGAGCTTCAGGTTCCTAGGAGTAAACATCACCGACAATCTGTCCTGGTCCATTCACGTCGACACTACGGTCAAGAAAGTACACCAATGCCTCTACCTCCTCAGAAGGCTAAGGAAATTTGGCATGGTCCACAGTATCTCTTGGCAATTTTTATAGATGCACCATAGAAAGCATTCTATCTGAATGCATCACAGCACAGCATAGCAACTGCTGTGCCCAAGACCGCAAGAAATAATAGAGAATTGTGAGTGTAGCCCAGTCCATCTAACAAACCAGCTGGCTATCCGTTGACTTAGTCTATATTTCCCACAAAGCAACCAACATAAAGACCCTTCCCACCTTGGTTATCCTCTCTTCCACCCTCTTCCATTGAGCTGAAGTTACGAAAGTCTGAAAACACATCCTAGCAGATTCAAGAACCGCTTCTTCACACTGTTATCACATTTTTGAACGGACCATTTATATTTTAGAGTTGACCTTTCTGTGCTCCTTCTACGCAGTGCTGACACTATATTCTGCATTGTGTTCTAGTACCCTGATGTACTTATGTTAGGTATGATTTGACTGTATAGCACACTAAACAATACTTTTCACTGTATCACAGTACATGTGATAATAATAAATCAAATCAAATGGAGATATAGTGGACAGTGAAGAAGGTTACCTCAGAGTACAAAGGGATCTTGATCAGATTGGTCAATGGGTTGAGGAGCTGTAGATGGAGTTTAATTTAGATAAATGTGAGGTGCTGCATTTTGGAAAGGCAAATCAGGGCAGGACTTATACACTTAGTGGTAAGATCCTAGAGAATATTGCTGAACAAAAGAGACCTTGGAGTGCAGGTTCATAGTTCCTTGAAAGTGGAGTCCCAGGTCGACAGGACAGCATTTGGTATACTTGCCTGTATTGGTCAGTGCATTGAGTATAGGAGTTGGGAGGTCATGTTGTGGGTGTACAGGACATTGGTTCGGCCAGTTTTGGAATACCGTGTGCAGTTCTGGTCTCTCTGTTAAAGGAAGGATATTGCAAAACTTGAAAGGATTCAGAAAAGGTTTAGAAGGCTGTTACCAGGGTTGGAGGATTTGAGCTATAGAGAGAGCTTGAATAGGCTGGAGCTATTTTCCCTGGAACATTGGAGACTGAGGGGTGACCTGATAGAGGTTTATAAAATCATGAGGGGCATGGATAGGATGAACAGTCAAGGTCATTTCCCCGGATTGGGTGAGTCCAAAACTAGGGGTCATAGGTTTAAGGTGAAAGGGGAGACATTTAAAAGGGACCTAAGGGGCAACTTTTTCATTCAGAGGTTAATACATGTATGGAATGAGCTGCCAGAGGAAATTGTGGAGGTTGGTAGAATAACAACATTTAAAAGGCATCTGGATGGGTATATGAATGGGAAGGGTTTAGAAGGATATGGGCCAAAAGCTGGCAAGTGGGTCTAAATTAACTTAGGATATCTGGTGGGCATGGACAAGTTGGACCAAAGGGTCTGTTTGTGCTTTACATCTCTATGACTCTAAATCAAAATCAAATCAAACACCTCTGTAAAGGCCACTTATACTTTACTCGTCGGTGGGCTTATAAACTTTGAACAACTGCTTTGAACTATGGAGCTGAGGAAGATGATGGTGCAGTTGTCAGGGAAAAAAATGGTTTTGGAGGGTTTGAGCTATAGGGAGAGATTGAATAAGCTGGGCTATTTTCCTAGAGCATCAGAGGTTTATAAAATCATGAGGGGCATGGATAGAGTGAATAACCAAGTTCTTTTCCCCAGCATAGAGGAGTCCAAAACTAGAGGGCGTAGGTTTAAGGTGAGAAGGGAAAAATTTAAAAGGGACCTAAAGGGCAACTTTTTCACTCAGAGGGTCATGCATGTATGGAATGAACTGCCAGATGAGGTGGTGGGCACTGGTACAATTACAACATTTAAAAGGCATTTGGATGGGTGTATGCATAGGAATGGTTTAGAGGGATAAGCATCAAATGCTGTGAAATGGGACTTGATTAATTAAGAATATCTGGTCGATATGGATGAGTTGGACCGAAAGGTTTGTTTCCATGCACTACATCTCTATGATTCTATCACTTTTATCTTCACTTAAAATTACTTATTCAAGTGATGTGGTTATAGTCACTTCCTTTCAGTGAATTTCTGCACATTCACTAGATTCTCTCCTTTACTGTTTCCCTATACAGGCCTAACTCGTTGACTTCTCACTGAACTCTTAAGAAAAGCTCGGATTTCTTTTTCCAGCTCTATCTACTTGGACTGTTAAAACAGTTTAAGACTTCTTTCCAGCTCTCAGCGCCGTGAGATGGCCAAAACTAAAATGCCCATCAAATAGTATGGATTTTTTTCTTCTAAATTAAACCTGGCCCCTAGCTTTTTCTGTCTTTCTGTAAGTCACACACTTCAACACCTTTTACCCACACTTTCAGCCTTCCATTGTCGTTTCCATCTATCCTTCCTGGGAAAGCAACAATCATAATCAAAAGACCCTTCCCACCCCAGTTATATACTCTTCCACCCTCTTCTGTCAGGCAAAAGATGTAAAAGTTTGAATTCACGTATGAACAGATTCACAAACAGCTTCCGTGCAGTTATCAGACTTTTGAATGGACCTCTCAAATGTTAACATTGATCTCTCTGTCTGTGCCTTCTCTGCAGCTATAACACTGTATTCTGCACTCTGTTCTGCTACCTTGATGCACTTTGTATGGTACGATCTGCCTGTGTAGCACACAAAACAACTCTTTTCACTGTATTTCATATGCCATTTATGATCAAAATTTATGAACCTCTATTTTAAGTGTGCTGAAAGACTAAGCTTCCAGAGCTATCTAAGGTAGAAAACTCCAAAGATTCGCCGCCACCTAAGTAAAAAACAAAAATTGTATATTAAGCATATGAGTAGAAAAGTACCGTGCCTATTTTATGTTTGTCTTTTTTGGAAGAACTCCTTGAACTATGGCATTGCTTCGACACCAGAAGGCCTGTACCTTTTAATATAGTTCCATGACATCACAACATGTGATATTTCAATGTAAAGCTACCCTGCCTTGCCTCAGCCATGTTCCATGTCATGGAGTCAGTGTAATATCTTCACTTATGTAGTGAAGTGTAATGTACAGCAGCATCAATAAGCCCAGACTGCAGAATTTGTAATTTTGTGATACTGTAATTTGTAAATAGTGAGTGTTGTATATAAACTTCAGGAGAACTATCTCACAAGAAGCTGGCTATCTGTGGTACATGTTCCATGAGTTTCAGCTGTGACCAAGACTTGTTCTATTTTGAATACTAGCATGTGGATTTGGTTGAATGTATGCTCATATTATCTTTTGCATGTTTTGGCATATCCATCATTGCACTTGAGCAGCTGAGAAGTGGCCCTTGTATTGTTTACTAGGCAATTTTTGCTGCATGATTTTCAGTTCTGTGAAGAAAGAATTCAAGGTGGAATAAATTTCAGCTTCTGAAATAGCATTCTTACCATCAAGTTTGGTGTTTTGAGTTCAAGATTCAGTGAGTTTGAGATAATCTTGTTTGATGGTTTTGTGCAGTATTATGTAATAAACTGTTTAGAAGAACTGTCTTTCAAATGAAATGCAAAAGACCACCCTGGACTCCATCTGCCATCCTTAGGTGGGCTTCACATTATGCTGTATCGTTTGAAGGAAATCTGAGAACTCAATGAAATCCTGCGCATAATTTGCCCCTCAGCCAGCACCACTTAATTCAAATTGTTTGGACTTTTACTAATTTGCTGTTGGTTACATTTCAACACGGGTTTAGGAAGATTTGAATTTCTTTTGGTTAGTTGAGGAAGATGTATGGATCTGAAAGCTTAGCATGCTATATTGTTTATTGTGGATTACAATTTAAGTTAGGTGTTTGGCAGCATTGGTTCAGATTGAAATCACACTCACCAACTCCAACCTAGAGATAAGCTTGTTTTAACCTGTTTGTATGGGATACAATCATTAGAACCCCGAAGACTCACTTCCATTTTATTGAATTATTTAGATGTATACTTTTTTCATATGGCATTGGCTAAGAAGAAGTGATTGCTTATCACAGGATGAAATTTTATTTGGTAGCAGCACAGTCATTATAAGGAAAGTTCCTTCCTTGCCTGAAACTTTATATTCCACCTGACCGTTTTTATGGAACTACTGTGGCTTAGAATTCAGAAAAAAATTAAAAACGCAAGACTTTGCATGTTCTAGTCAGGAGGCTGACTAGAATTCCAGAATTAGGGTAATGATACAGATGAATAGAATGTTGGACAAGTGCAAAAGTTCAAGAGATGGGTTTGCAAGATGATTGTTTATTGTGCACTTGGTGAAATATGTGTAGAAACCTGCAAAATTCTAACAGGACTAGGTGCAGTAAATGCAGGAAGGATGTTTCCAATGACTAGGGAGTCTAGAACCAGGGTTCACATTCTAAGGATATTGGGTAGACTATTTAGGACTGAGATAAGCTTCTTCACCCAGAAAATGGTGAACCTGTGGATTTCTCTACCACAGACAGTAGCTGAGGCCAAGCTACCGAATGTTTTCAAGGAGGAGATGGATATTATTCAGGGGCTAAAAGGATCAAAGGGTATGGGACAAAAGTGGAAACAGGGTACTGTGTGGGATGATCCGCTATGATCATATCGAATGGTGGAGGAAGCTCAAAGGTCAAATGGTCTGTTCTTGTTCCTACTCCTCTGCTTCTATGTGGACAGTTCAAAGAATGAGAAGATTACTCTTTCAGGATCAACCTAAAATTATGGGATATGGTACTTCTAATCTCATTTGGTGTAAAAGCCTAAAATGTATGTTACTTGTTTCTAAATAGTAAAGTGTGTGTTAATAAATCATTCTCCAAATAACAGTGTTTGGTGGAAAGACTTTTGTACTTTTAAATATTAAAAGTACTTGTTAGTTTGCTAGTTTAATCATAATTTGATGAGTTCTGATCAGGAAATTTTGGAGAGCTGGCACTAATTCGTATGTGACACTTGATTATGATCTTATTAAACAGTAATATATCCTTAAAGGAAAGAACATTACCCTTTGAGCACGAAGATTTATACTTTTACTGATTAATTGAATAAAAACATTGGTAATTGAGTAACTTTTTCATGTAGCAAACAGTTTTAATAAATAAAAACAGACACAGCAGGGAACACTCAGTAGCTTTCGAACGTTTACTGCTATTTAAGACTTGAGCTTCAGGATTTCTGACTGGCAAAATTGGCTAGGAGGCAGGGAGCAGAGGATGATGGGAGAAGGAAATTTCTGTGATTGGAAGTTTGTTTCCAGTGGCATTTCATTGGGGCCCTCACTGTTTGAGTTTTCATGTTTTGGATTCAAATGTATGAAATTGGTCAGGTGATAAATAGAAGAATAACTGTAAACTGCAAAATGTTGGGAAATGAAATTCTACTAGGAAAATGTGAGGCAATGCAGCTGGGGAGGACTCATGAGGGGTAATACCATGAATGGTAGGGCCCTGGAAAAGTACTGAAGGTCGGAGATCTTGTACGTGTCCACAGAAACTGTAAGGTAGCAGAACATATTGATAAGGTGATTAACAAGGCTCGTTAATTGAGGCATACAGTACAAGAGCTGGTAGTTATGCTGGACTGTATAATGCACTTGTTAGGGCACAACTGTGTGGTTTTGGCCACTGCATTTCTAGGAAGGATGTGATTGCACTAGAGATGGTGCAGTGGAGATTTACCAGGTCTGGAGGATCTGAGCAATGAGAAAAGCTTGGATAGGCTGGTGTTATTTTCCTTGGAGCAGCAAAGGCTGAGGGGACCTGATAGAGGTGTTTAAGGTTGAGGGGCAGAGATGAGGTGGGATGGAAGATACTTCTCATTAATAAAAAAGGTCACAAATTAGGGAATATTGATTTAAAGACATAAAAAACTAAGAGAGTTGATCATCTTTTCTATG
The DNA here is from genome assembly GCA_024137785.1 of Ginglymostoma cirratum. Lineage (NCBI taxonomy): Eukaryota > Metazoa > Chordata > Chondrichthyes > Orectolobiformes > Ginglymostomatidae > Ginglymostoma > Ginglymostoma cirratum. The sequence goes on from JAHRHZ010000019.1 coordinate 12,739,005, forward strand.
TAGCTTCCTGGGGAATGGGTCTTTTGTACTGAGCCTCGACACCATCTGTGCCTTGTTCCTCTCTGTCTCTATCAAAAGTATAAAAAACATTTTCCAGCACCTTTCAGCTCTGAAGATGTCATACCAGATCAAAATGTTAATTCTGTTTCCGTCTCCACAGATGCTGCCAGACCTGCTGAGTTTCTCCAGCATTCTCTGTATTAATGTTGGCCATTGTTGTTGGTTGGCATAGACATGATGGGCCAACTAGCCATCTGTGGTGTAAACATCTATTATCTATTTAGAAAAAAATTGAAACAATTGTTGAATATTGGTTAATTAAGTTTTTGTAGAGGTTAGAAAATCTAAAGAATTAGAGATTTCCAACTTGACCACCTAATCGGAAATTTCTAAGACATCCTAACTTCAGCTAGAGCCATATATCTACTGCTTCAGCACCTGCCCATTTCCTCAAGAAGGTTGATACAAGAATCTTTCCCAAACCAATGTATATTTTTCATGAAGAAATTGCACTGGAGTTGTGAACTACTGAGGAGTAATTATTCAGTACAATGTATATATGGAGTGCTGCTAGAAACATTTGAACTAATTGTCAAATGTACACCATTTTCTAGCCTTGAATCACTTCCAGTTCATGTTGCAATAGGCATATGAAAGGCTGCCACAGAAGATACTTGGAATAAAAGTACTGCCTTTGATGTAGATGGAAGTTGAGCCTTGTTCCTCATTTCATTGAGAGAAGTGCTGATCCATTCCCACCGCTGTTTAACCTAACCTATTTACCAATGTCGCTTGTTCTCCATTCTGCTTTTTGGTTGTTTCCCCACTCCCATGGATAGTGACAACAATGTAGAGGCATGGGGAAGAGACGTGTGTAATGATAAGGTAGAGGAACAAAGGTCATGATGGGAGTGAGAACTTTTAAGTGGGAGAGGACATGGAGTACATGATAATAAGCACTGACTGCAGTATTCAAGAAACTGTTGCTTAGTCATCTTATGGTAGACCAGGCTCAAGGATGGTCTACTGATTTTATTCCATATGGTCATATCTTGTCTTCCAGATTGTCTCAAATTATATTCAAATACAATTCAGAAACTGGTGAATGCTGAAGGAAAATGTTCCAGTTGTCTAGCTGAAAATTGACTGATGCATCCTTGATCTACTCACGTTACACTATCTGTATCTTACTATTGAAAGATATGTTAATTGTGACATTTTCAAGAAAGGAGATAAGACTGATTTTGTTAACCACAGCGGAATTTCCCTGCTGTCCAATACAGGGAAGATTATTGTGAGAGTCCTCCTCAATTTCATTTTCCCAGCAGCTGAAAAGCTCGACCCATAGTCTTACTATAGATTCCATCCGTCAAGAGGCATAGTGGACGTGATATTCATAGCAAGGCAAGTGCAAGAAAAATGCAGCGTGCAGCAGCATAGTCTATACGTGTGCTTCTTGTCTCTGCCAACCAGGAGGGTTTATGAATATCCTCCTCAAATTTGTCTGCCTTCAGAAATATCTCCTGTCTGCATGCAACCGTGATTCTTACCAACAGGGCTACTACAGAACTAATATGAGTCCAAAGTGGGGGTCAGGTAAGGCTTGTCATCAAAATAATGTGTTTTACTATTTTGCTTGTTGTAACACTCCACATAATGGGCAGTTTCATGGATATGAGGTCACGCTTCTCTACAGAAATTGTAGGAAACCACTCAACTGCGTTCCTGTCCAGAGTCAAGTCCACTCCAACACCTATCATCAAGCAGCAGAAAACAAATGGTTGCATTGCACTCAATGAGGCTGAGCCCTGATCATCATCAGTTCATTCACGGAGGCTCATGAGAGAATAGGCCATCCAGAACGTGAAAGTCCTCAACGGGATGGTGTCATCTCTGTATATTTTACAGGCACAACAGCAGAGTCTGTAGAAAATACTGAAAGTAGCATGACGTTTTGTTCGTGCAACTCTGCATTTTCAAGGAATAGAGGGTGGTTCGCATGTGGAATGAACTTCCTGAGGAAGTGGTGGATGTGGCATACTTACGACATTTAAAAGACACGTAGGTAAGTACATGAATAGGAAAGATTTGGAGGGATATGGGCCAGGAGCAGGCAGGTGGGACTAGTTTAGTTTGGAATTGTTTGGCATGGACTAGTTGGACCAAAGGGTCTGTTTCCGTGCTGTGTGACACTGTGACACTATGGGACTTTGTTCTTGCTGCACAATATGACTAATACCCCCTCCCTCCTCGCAAAGCAGACTATCAAGACTGAAACAAAAAACTGGACAATATGAATCATTCCCAAAGACTCAGGAGCCTCCTTTCAGTGAGGGCAGAGACGGTCAGACTCAATATCCTCAGAATATTGCATTGCAGCTTTTGGCTGTCTGAAGATTCCATGGTTGAGTATGTTTGTAAATTGATTAGTGTGCAAGTTGGACCGCAAAATCAAACAATGTAACATACCTGTTTATAAATATGAGGAAATGTTTGCATGTCGGATCTTTAAAATTAACGGTAATACACACTTGTATGGGATCTTGTTCGTAAGTATGAATGTTTATAAGTCAGACGTTTGTAAATTGGGGATCCCCTATTTAGGTTCGATAATAAAAGCTTCAAACCTAGCACTGAGCCCATGGTCTGCCGGACAATTGTTATTTAACTCCCTGTATGCATCAGAGACATGAACAATGTAGAACAGACATGTCAAATCTCCGGAGAAATATCACCCAGCAATGCCCTTCAAAATCCTATAAATCCATTAGCAGAATTGGCGCTTACATTGGGGCTGTTGAGAAATTCAGGTTATTAATTTATGATAAGTCTTATTTAAAATTCTTAACCTCTTAAAATCTTCCATTTTAATGGAGAGGACTCTCTCACAGAGCCTGTTTGAGAATGCATCCGGCTGCAGGCTTCCTTAGGCCCAGGGCTAAAGGAGAAGGATATCTGCAGCTGGCCTTGGGCTCTATGTTGAGCAGTGCCAATGTCCAGAAGGACATGCTGCCTCAGAGTATGCGATATTATTCAGAAATGTGTGTTGTACTGAAAAGCTGCAGGTGACTCAAAATTGCTGTCAGTGTAATTTTGTGATTGACCTTTCTCAAAAAAACCCACCACCAAATAATTTAACTATTTAATTGTGTAAATTGACTGCAATAATCAAGTCGTAATATACATGAACCTTTTTAAAGTTAGCTTTTCTATTAAACTTTTGCATGTGTTTTAATGATAAATTGATAAAAAAAATTGTGCCCACAAAGTGAATCACTTCATTAATAAAAGCAGAATGTCTGAATTTAAAGTCTATGTTAAAATTCAGTGAAGTTTACGGTAAGCTGTGCAATGAGAATTCTAGTAGCAGTTGAACTGTAGCAAATAAATTTATGACTGAGTGACAATTCACCACACAACCTGGTAATTTTGGTCTTTATTCAAATCAGTAACTTCAAGAAAATAAAACTATGATCATGCAAATATTATTTTGAGCTTTTACATTTCTACCACTTTGTGTGCTTTTACATTCATTACTAAAGACACTTTTGTTTTTTACATTCAGGGAAGAATGGACAGAAGCAATCCAAGCAGTAGCAGATAGACTTCAAAGGCAAGAGGAAGATCGAATGAACTGCAGCTCCAGTCCCAACCTAGATATTACAGGGGAGGATGAAATGGATACCTCCCTGAGTCACCCCAAACGCAGAGTGGTAAGGCACTTACTGTTGTTTTATAAAATAATTTGCATCATCTGGTGTAACATTTAAGTCTTGCAATGATTTTACCAAAATAACTTGTAATTATTTGGCACTGATCAAATGCAAAAGTAGATTTGAGGAGTTCATCCTTCATTTCATTCTTATAGTGACATTTGCAAATGGAGATGAGAATGGGAAGGCTATGATGGGGTTCATGATATTATGTAGCATATAATTAATTGGTTAAAAAAATACTCATGGCTGGTTTGGCTTTGCAGTTTGAAAAGATTTTAAGTTCAGTGAGTTAGTTTTTAATGGACTGAGAGTTTGCTTTTGGTCAATAGGTTTGCAATCTATTTTAATCCTGTTACACTGTCCATTTACACTGATCTGAGATCCTGCTGGAATCATAGAAAAAGTTGTATTCTGGTGAGAGCTATTGCATTATGATTGGTCGGTTTATCTTCCCAGCCAGTTAGGTTTGATCCTGTTAGTTCTTTGCAATTGATATGCCTATTTGAAGCAACAGCTCTCCAGATATATTTTGTGTCACATTTCTTTGTCAGTCATAGGGTCGAATCTTCTGGACACTGGCATACATTTTCATATTGCCATTCTACTGCTAATTTTTTTATGATAGAGCTGTACATTCATAGCCAGGGCTTCTGACCCCAGCCTCTTCAGAAATGCAGAATAGTCCCTAATCAAAGGCCTTCTTCATACAGTATCATTGATAGAGGAAAACCAGTCATGTCCCATTAGCTGCTGTATGCTAAGATATCATTCAGTAGTACACAGAAAAGTTTTGGGACATTAAAGTAGGGTTTTAGTGAATGACTATGAGTGAGATAAGTGGGTAGTTAGCACGATGGCGAGTTCAGGTTGAGGGCTTGAGGCTGGAGGGGTGTCGGAAGATCAGGAATGGAATTGTGGGGATTGTAGGTAGAGTGTAGAGTGTGCTGATAGGGAGGGTTGCATTCTACATGGTTATAATCTGCTTAATGTTTCATAGAATTCTTACAGGGTAGAAATAGGCCATTCGGTCCAACAAGTCCACACCCCATCCGAAGAGCATCCCACCTCGACCCTTCCTCTATCCTTTCCTCGTAACCACGCATTCACATGGCTAACGTACCTGACCTACACTTCGCTGAACATTATGGGCAATTTAGCATAGCCGATCCACCTAACTTGCACATCTTTGGACTGTGGGAGGAAATCGGAGCGGCTGGCAGAAATCTGCGCAGACATGAGAAGAATGTACAAACTCCACACAGACAGTCGCTTGAAGGTGGAATTGAATCCTGGTCCCTGGTGCTGTGAGGCACTTGTGCTAACCACTGTGCTGCTGTGTTGCCCAAATGTGGGTTTGTTGAGATGGGTTTTCTAGAGTTTGAACGATAACTCATTCAGCAGGAAGTCATTTATAATCTACAAGTTGAGGAAACATAGCCAACAGGATTCGAACCCTGTGTGGGGAAACCCCAATGGATTTCACATTAATCAGTCAGAGTTCTTGCACTGAGTTGGAGACATTCGCACAGAATTCTTTCACTAAGTGGGAGACATTTGCATAGTGTTCCAGAAAGCCGGGGGATTGCCCGTTGGAACTTTAAACTTCCTGGGCAATTCCTGCTATATCAGTGGATTCCGGACTTCCGAGTTCTGACTTATACCTTTTAAGGGTAAGGGGCTGGAGAGGAGAACTTTTTACTGAGGCCCATTGCCTGGTTTGCATTTTAAAAATGCTATTTATTAAAGAAAAATGGTGTATAGTATGTTTTGTTTCCCTGTTTTGCTTTTAACCTTACTTTAGATGTGTTCCCATTGTGTTTTTTAGCTCTACTTTCACTATTTATGTTTCCTCTATCTTTTTTTAAAATGCTTGTTCCACACAATAATAAGGTTTAGGTCATCAGCTTTTCTTTTGAAATTTCTATTTAGCATCAGTTTTTTTCAGTTCCAATTCCAATTTCCCACTGTCTCTTTTTCTCCCACCACACAACTAAAAATATATCCCCACACTATTTTCTCCACTTCCTCAACTGTCAACCATCTTTCCTTCCTCTTTCACAACTGCAAGTGTCTCAAAACTGGCAACTGCAGGACGAAGTCAATGCCACATTTCAAATCCTGCAGCTTTAAGGGCCAGACAAGTTGCATTGGGTGGATTAGATTGAACTGGGTCAGGTTGGGTCGAATCAAGAGATTCTTTGATTGCGGGAAGAGATTGGTGTATAAAGTTAATGACTAGCTCAACAAACTGTCACATCAATACAGCATCTAGCCAAGCAAGATAGTAGGTTATTTTACGCACTTTATAAGAATTATGGTTCATGCATGGCAGCTTGTAGCAATGTCAAGTTTTCAACTATCTCCTGTTTCCAGAGCCAGATTTGAGACTGTACTTGTATATTCAAGCACTGACTTGATGTATATATGGAATTATCACTCCTAACAGTTTTCCTGTGTAAGATACAGTCAGGTACTGTAGTTGAAACATAGCTCTTTATTGCATGGTTTAATTTCTTCCTCTACTTCCCAAACTACCGCTGGATGTTGTTAAATGCAAAGATTGTTATTTCAATAATTCCATTTAGTTGAAATTCCCAAATGAAAGCTTGCAGTAACTATGACCTGATAATAGCATGTCAGTGCTGCCTGTCTTGCGGTTGGAAGAAAGGTACATTTTTGACTTGCTTTTTAAAACAAACTGCTATAAAAATATAATTGGGAAGAATGGCCCAAACCAATGTATTTTCTGCTTTCCACTTTTCTCTGACTACATCGTTTAAAAGGTTCTTTGCCTAGGAACTGACAAAACCTTTCCTAAAATAAGAACAGTTATGGCTGGACACACAATATATTATTAACAGTGACTCCTATTGATTGAGAGGACAGGGAAAAGAAACATGCTTTCATTTTCAAAAAAAGTTAAGTACAAAATTGCATTCATCAGAAAGGGGTACTCATGAAGTTACTGCTTTTAATTTAAAGATGTAGTACTTCAGTATTGTAATTTAAATTGCAGTAATTACTAGAAAAGGTGGTTTAAAAATGAGCTTTTCAATCATCTAACCAAATTTAATATTAATTTGCTAAAATTTTTCCACATGTGGAACCTTGATCAGTGGATCACTCGAGTGATCATCGTAAATTGTGTCATACAGAAGCTGAGCGCAAGAACCAGAGAATTTACAAAATTGATGACCTTTTTCTCTCTCCCTTATTAAATACATTGGCTTCCAATTTATATACAAATGAAAAGAGGAGCATAGATTGTTGATATAATTAGATCATATAGTTGACAATACATTCCTATTTGGTAATGATCCTAGAAACATGGAAGTAAAGCAGGTACTTTAAAATATTTAAAAACTATAAATACGCTTGCAAGTATATGTGTGTATATAATTACAATGATTATGTGAAGGCCTCTTTTTTTTTCTAATCGGGCTGGTTGGACTTCTGGTTAGCTCATCTTAACTTAAACTCCAGGGCTGATAACAGTTCGATTCTAACTTAGGGATGAAAAAGAATGACTGGAACTTAGTCACTATCCAGCAAACTCTATTGATCATATTAACAATCGAGCTCTATCAAGCAGTCAGCAACACCTAAAGGAGCACTCGAGAGGAGGACCCTTAATCAGGCATCTGAGACAGAAGTAGATTCATTGGATATGACCAGTGGATAAAGATTCTTTTGCCTTTCTCATCTGTTTGAAGTAAATAGTGTGCAGTTAGGCTTATGGCCTGGCAAGACAATTTTGTTGCGTGGAATGTCCATCCTGTATTTTCTGGGGCACCATGTGTTCCAAGCAATCACTTCTGTAGGAAATTACTGCAAAAACCTGACATCTGGGTTTTGGACCACTACATAGTCTAAAAAGACCAGTCAAGTAGTGCAGGGGTTCTGTCTGAGAGCTGCTCTGTGTTGTCTCACTTAGTAATCAGTTTTCCATTTTGGATACAGGTGAGGGACATGGTTCACCAAGGGAACGTTCTGAGAACCAAGCTTATGGTGCAGCAACAAAAACAGAAATTGTTGGAAAACCTCAACAGGTCTGGCAGCATCTGTGGAGAGAAAGAAGCATTAACGTTTTGGGTCCAATGAACCGTCTTCAGAACTGATGGTGGCTAGGAAAAGGTTAGTATTTATCTAGAAGAGTGGTGGAAGAGCCCAAAGAAAGAGAAAAACCTTTAGTAGCAGATGGAGTCACTGTGATATATCTGCAAAGCTGAGAACTAAGTGGATAGCATGTTTAACAAAGTAGTCATACCACAGATTAAGACCAGGTTAGTAGTTTTGCTCTCTCTTTGGGCTCTATTTCCTGTTATTGTTTACTCGTTCTCAATCCCTCTCCCCCACCTGATTTTTTGCATAAATACCAACCTTTTTGTAGCTACCATCAGTTCTGAAGAAGGGTCACTGGATCTGAAACGTTAATTCTGCTTTCTCTCGACAGATGTTGCCAGATCTGCTGAGTTTCTTAATCAATTTCTGTTTTTGTTTCTGACTTCCAGCATCACAGTTCTTTCGGTTTTTTGTTTCATGGCACAGCATGTGGCTCCACTATACAGGTGGAATGAGAAGAAGTGTGGCAGGGCATGAGTGATAGGTAATTCGATAGTTAAAGGAACAGAAGGCCATTGCTGTAACCATAGACATGAGTCCACGATGGTCTGTTTCCTCCTTGGTTAAGGTTGCCAAACCAGATGTAGGCCGCTGTTTGGTTTGGGGCATGGGGTGGGTAGAATGTTTGCCAATGGCATCTACAACGTAAGTCGAAAGAAACATGAGGTCCTGAAAGTGTAGTTTAGATAGTTAGGCAAAGGACTGAAAAGCGCAATCTCTAAGGTAGTAATCCCGAGATTGACTCCAGTAGCATGTGCGAAAGAGGACATGTACTAGGAAGGACAAATTACACTGTTGTATGATAGAATTCTCCATTAAGTTTGGAAAGGATGTAGATCAATCTTAAATTAGGGTAATTGTGGCATGAGGAAGTTGAGTGTGGTCGATTTGAAAGTACACTAAAAGATTTGGCAGTAGATAAGCAGTGTCTGATAGTTAAAGAATTAATGCTTGGCTTTCAAAACAATTATATTCCTTTAAAGGCAAAGTTACCCAATAGGACCATTGCAACAAGGGAAGTTAAATATAGCATTAGATCAAAGAAGGCTTACAAAATTGCCAAAAAACATTGTAAGTCTGAGGATTGGGGGAATTTTGCAATTCAGTAGAGGAAGACCAAAGGATCAATAAAGAAAGAAAGAATAAAATATAAAAGTGTAAAATAGCAAAAACATAAAAATAAGCTGGTTAAAGCTTCCATAGTGTGTGAAGAACAAAAAATTAGCAGACCCTTGGAGGACCATTCAAGGCAGAGACGGGAGAATTTGTAATAGGAAATTGAGAAATAATGGGGAAGCCAAATGGATTCTTTGTGTCTGTCTTCACAGAGGAAAAGATGAGTCTCCTTGGAAATAATAAAGATCCAAGCCTCTAGTTCGAGTTTGGAACTAAAAGAAATTTGAAAAAAAAAAAACATTTTTGGAGAAATTAATGGGACTAAAAGTTGACAAATCATGGTGACTAAGTGACTTTTGCCCTTAGAGTTATTCAAAGTCTTCAAATACAAATACACTATCACCCACCAGTTCCCCTATATTTATGGCAGGAATCATTGGCCTAAGACCAACCAAAGTGGAGGAGGAGCGTCTGGGAAGGCATCAAGCACTGCGAGACTTGCTGTCAAGTAATAATGGAAGCCAGGCAAAAACAGCGAAAGGAGCATGCTGCCACACCATTGCCCTACCTACCCACCCCTTCCCGTGACTACCACCTGCCCCAAGTGTAACATAGCCTGTGGTAGCCACATTGGTCTGTACAGCCACGTATGGACTCACCCTGAGAGTGAAAGAGAGTCATCCTCATCTGTGAGGGGCGCTGATGATGATGATATTGACGGCTACAGAAATCGTGAATGCATTGGCAATGTGACAAAATTGTGTTAATCTTGCAACAGTGCCTGCAGATCGGAAGGTTGGGAATATTGCCTGATGATTTGTTAAATGGGGAGAGAAGAAAAAGGGAATTACAGACCTGCTAGCTTCGTGCCGATAGTAGGGGAAATACCAGAATCTATTATAAAGGATTTGATTAGTAGATGTTTCGAAAACAATTATCAGATTGGGCAGTCAACGTGGATTTCTGAAAGGGATACCATGTTGACAAATCTGATTGACTCTTGAGATTGTAACAACAGAGTCTCTAAGGGGGAACTGGTAGGTGGTAGTGTATTTGGATTTGAAGACTTTGAATAAAGTCCCACGCAGGAGACTAGTTAGCAAAATTAAACTGTGTGAAACTGGGGGTAATACTCTGGCATGGATTGATGGTAGACAAGTAGGAGGCTGGAAGAACACAGCAAGCCAGACAGCATCTGGAGAAAAGGAAAAGTCAACATTTTGGGTATTACCCTTCTCCAGTCCTGAAGAAAAACTCTTTTCCTCCAGATGCTGCCTGGCTTACTGTGTTCTTCGAGCCTCCTGTTTGTGCAGCTTGGATTCCAGCATCTGCAGGTTTTTTTTTTATCTCTAACATGGATTGAAACTTGTTTAACAGGCAGAAAGCAGTGTAGGAATAAATGGGTCATTCTCATGTTGGAGGCTGTGACCAGTGGGGTACCTTAAAGATCAGTGTTTGGGCGGCAACTATTCATAAGCTGTATCAATTTGGATGCAGGAGGGGGCCAATTGCAATATTTCAAGTTTACGGATGGTACAAAACTTGGAAATGAGAGTTGTGAGGAGGATGCAAAGAGGTTTCAGGGCGATTTTGACAGGCAAGTGAGTGGGCAAGAGCATGTCACATAGAATATAATGTGGATAAGAGTGAGGATAAAAGTGTTGACATTCAGAAGCACTAGCTGTCCTTGTTGTTTAGTCATAAAAAGCTAATATGCAGGTGCAGGAAGCAGTTCAGACAATTTGTCTTAATCACAAGATGATTTGTGTACAGGAACAAAGTAGTCTTGCTGAACTGTATAGAATGTCGGTGAGACTTGAATGGAGGATTGTGAGCATTCCTGGTCCCCGGTCCAAGGACTGGTATAGAAGGAGTGCAATTGAAGTGCATCAGATTGGATCCAGGGATGATGTCTGTCTTTTGGAGAAGGATTGAGAAGGCTGCCTGTATTCTCTGAAGTTTAGAAGATTGGGAAGCAATCTCATTAACACCTACGATATCTTTAAAGGGATAGTCAGAGTAGATGTAGAGTAGTTTATCACTAAGGGTGGAGTACAAAAATAACCTGTATCACCTATTCCATGGGTATCTAATGAAAAATTCTGGAAATCTATATTGAGGAGTTTTGTTAACTTTCATAAATATTCCCTTCAGTTCTGCACTTTCAGTACAAGCTAACTAATCTGCTTATCCTCAGACTCTATTTATTTCAAAGATCCTGTCCACTTTCAATTTCTTTTATTTACTAAAAATGGGCCTTGTTAGTTTTACGTCATAACTTTGAACCCTTAGTGCTCAACTGTTCCTTATAAATTTCTGTTAGCCTCTCCGCAGAGAGTGTTCTTTTAGCTAAGTATTTGAATTTCTGTCCTTATTCCAAATGTGATTTCAATAATGATCAATGTCAGGATAAAGTAGTTTGTTTTAATATCTAATCAAGTGGTATTGTGTTGTACTTAGCACAAGATGTTCTTTGTGTATTACAGCTTCACATTGATCATATACTGGTACTGATTTTATTAATAATCATCACATAATTTTCTTCTTTAGCCTTGCGTAATGAACGTGAGAACACACAGCACATTCATTTACGAACAGAATTCATTTCACAACTTCACATTTTTCATCATCTGCTCTCCATTTCTTATCTGACCAACTGAATTACTCCAGATCTTTTACAATGCTGTTAGTCTGTTTAGTAAAGGAAATTATATAACTTATTTGACAAATGCATGTTGTTGCCAGCAAGGATCCAGAACAGGGCCATGCAGAATCCTGCACCCTTACCAGAACTATTTGTAATTACCTTCTGTTCTCTGGTACTAGATTGGTTGAAATCTTGCTATCTGATTGCTGTTGGTTCTGTAGATCTTTATCTATCTTCAGTATACATATGGAATCTTACAAAAGCCAAGTGAATTTTATCAACCAACTTGGATAATTGTGTTTTTTTTGAGGCACGAACAGTTCACGGCATCTTAGAAAAGAAAGACCATATACCCTTATTTATGGAAAGCTATTATTTCATTGGAGGCAGTTAAGGAAAGGTTCACTGGGATGAGCCACAGTATGGAGGGTTTGGTTTATGAGCAAAGGTTAAACAAATTGGGACTCTATTCATTGAAATTTAGGAGAGTGAGAGGTGATCAGATTGAAACATGTAGGATTCTTAAGGATTTGACAGGGGTAAAAGCTGAGAGAATGTTTCCCTTCATTGGGAGAGTCTAGAACCAGATGCCATGCCTGCAGAATAAAGGAGAGCCAATGTAAGACTGAGATGAGGAATAATCTGTTCTCTGAGGATTGAGTGTCTTTGGGACTCCTTGCCACAAAGAGGTGAGAGGGCAGTGTCCTTGCATATATTTAAGGCCAAGGTAGATAAATTCTTAATCATTAGAGGAATTGAGAGTTATGGGGAAAGAGCAGGAAAGTAGATGTGAGGAATGTCAGATCAACCATGATCCTGTTGAATAGTGGAACAGGCTTGAGGAGTGGAACAGCCTACTTTTGTTCCTTTTTCTTACAGTCTTATGTCTGCGCTCTCACTTTGGAGAACCAATTCAGTTTCAATGCTCCCTGGCTGTTTCCCCATTTCCCTGTATATCTTTCTCCTTCATGTATTTTTCCAGATGCCCCCAAAAACTGCTGTAGAATCTGTTTCTAACGTCCTATTCGCAGTGCATTACAAAGCATAACGCTTTGTTGCATAGCCAAATTTTTCTAGCTAATTCCATCCCTCATCCTGTGAAGTTACACATTGTTTGAATTTTATTTACATATATCCAATTCATTATTCTCATTATTCATATTTACTTGTTTTATTTTTCTTACTCATTGATTGAAATTACATATTGCACTTCATCCTTCCTCTGTACCAAATTTCTGAACTCACCAGATACCTATCATCATTTTGTTTAACAGATTCACCCACGTCTCCATAAACTCTGTGCTCAGAGCTATGTTTATGTTTTTAAAAATTGCCATCATTTTGTGACCTTAAAAGTAAAACTAGTTGCTCGATACCCTGGAAACAAAATAAATGTACATGGTAAGGTCTTACTCATATTTGCCATCTTGATAATAAAAACAAACACATTCACAAACCAAAGCAAAATTACTTTATAGAAGGAAGTTAAAAATATTTGCAGAGTAACAGGTTCATGACTGTACTGAGCAAATGTATTTTCTTTGAAACCAATGCTAAATTGTTTAACATGCAGCTCGTGTACATTACTGAACCAAGATGAAAAGAAAGTATCAAACTTGGTTGCTACAGAATTTTCCTCAAATCTCTTTTGTTAGCATAGCTCACTTGTCTCTGAGGTGACATGTTTTTCTTTTATTCTATTGATCAACTCTGATTAAGAGTGATGATGCAATCTGTTGGGTATAATTAGTTGCCTACTCTAAATGGTTTGCAGGTAGCTTCAGGCAGCTGTTAAGCTACCTTGCATGTTGTCTGGGGAAGCTCTGTCATTGCTTTGACATCTGAAGTGACAAAAAGTAGTGTGTAAATTGCTTTGGCACAGTATTGTCCAGTACCTAGTCTCCACTGCAAATTATTTTGGCACTGCTTTGGTTTGGACCTACTGTCAATTGCTAAGTGAAGCAAACAATCCTGCTTTCCTGTCAGAGCTATTAGCACTATTGCTACATTTACCTTGATCATGTGACTTGACCAGAGGCTGAATGAAAGTTAATGGCATAATTAGTCACTATTAGAGGAACCAAAATGATTCTAAATTTCAAAATGTTTCATTAGAAGAAATGGAAAAGAACCAATATTTGAAGTTTCAATTGCATTGTTGCAAACATAGTGAAATAACTCCACAGAACACAGTATCCTGTCACAAAGTCACCTTTTATTTACATGTGGAGAGTCCTCGACACTGATCCAGCTCCCTCAGAGCCAGCCCTCAGAGCGAGCAGGACGCTGGACACTCCTGTTCTTATCTGTCGGCCTGGGCTCTCTGATTCGACCAGGTTAACAGCCCCAGTCAAGAAACTGATATTCTGTGAGGTCCACCTGGCTTACCTTGTTACAATCACAATGTCCTTCCCCACTCTGAGTCTGAGGATATAGATCGGTTCCATTTTATGTAGCTCTTCCTGGGGCTTTTTGAGCACCGGATCAGGTTCCTCCACCTCTGCCTCTTATACGGGTGATGCGTACCGCAAAGTAGCTTGCCTGTTGCGCCTGGCAGATCTCAGAAGAAATTTATTCTGTTCTTCAGGTGGCAAAGAAATCGAAGTGGTGACACCCACCGTGTACATCTCAGATTCCCAGGTATCTTGGAATGCTTGGCAGAGAGGCAGAACCCACGGGTTCCAAAACAGTTGGAAAGCCAGTCAAGGAGCCGGGCACATTTGCAAGTTTGCAGCTTTCATGTGGTCTACGTGCTTGTTTAGAACTGTTGCACCTATGTGACCTCTGTTCATCATTGACCCTGACCTCGCATCAGCCATGTCTGTTACCCATGCAGGGCCATTCCCATTGCTCCTACACAAAAGTTTGTCCCTCGCCTCTCTTGCATTGGCATTCCTGATGCTGTTTCATCCACCCCACAATACACCCCCAGCCCTGCCCCGCCCCAGTCTGGGAAGATCAGACTTAGCCTGGTGCAGAGTTTCCCTATTAGCAACTCTGCTGGAGCAATTGCTATACGTGTATGAGGAGTGGTCCTATATTCCATAGGAACCTGGACAGTTTGGTATCTAGTGAAACCATAGGCTGTTTCTTTAAGCCTGCCTTCAATGTTTGGACTGCTGTTTCTGCCAGACCATTGGATGATGGATGGTATGGAGCTGTCCTTATATGACAAATACTATCCAATTTTAGGAAATAATCATATTCCCTGCTGGCAAACGATGGCCTGTTATCTGTGACCACCACTTCCTAGAGTCTGTACATTGCCAAAGATGCACACTGTTTTTTCTATTTTCGTCCCTGTGTTTGACGAATGAACTCTATGCCTGTCCAGTCACTTTGAGTGGGCGTCCACAATGACAGAGCATTGAGCCCATGAAAGGATCTGCATGGTTGACGTGTAACTGAGTCCAGGGTTTACACGGCCATTCTCAAAAATGTGGGGGAGCTGCTGGAAGTAACTTTTGTCCTTGTTGTCACTCTGAATATCGTCCATCAAAGTGGCCATGTCTGCATTCAAACCTGGCCGGCAATAATGTCAACATCTTCAGTTTGGAAACTCCTGATGGAGTTCAGGCAGTATCTGGCAACTACCTTTGCTCATTGATAATCACGCTTGCTCTCCATAATAATATCCTGTCCTTTACTGTGAGCTGGTCTGTCCAAGTCCGAAAAGGTTTCAGTTCCGTTTGTGACAGCCTTTTGGTTTGCCTCATGACGACCAGCTGGTTCAGTTCTGTCAGGACTGGATTTTTCTGCGTCCAAAGTCCGTTGTCAGCTGTGACTAGAAGTGTGTCCAGAAAATTAAAACCGTTCCAGTGGTGGAACTACCAGCGGTGTATCTGCCAGCAGGAGGCGGCTCAATGCATCCACATTTGCTACATGGCTTCCTAGATGGTGTTCCAACTTGTAATTATACGCACTTAGTTTTAGAGCCCACCACTGAATTTTGCTTGAAGATATGGGCAGCACCACCTTGTCCTCTTTAACTGGACCTAGCAGGGGTTTGTAGCCTGTTATTATTACAAATGTACATCCGTAAAGGTATTGGTGGAACATCATGACTCCAAATATAACCACCAAACCTTCCTTCCCCATCTGGGCATATTTACTCTCTGCCTTAGCCAAAGCCCTGCATGCATACGCTACTTGGCGTTCCTCTCTGTGGGCCACCTCTGAGCTAATACAACCCTGATGTCATACGGGGAGTTATCACAAGCCAGATCTCGCTTGAGATTATAGTGACTTTACAGGATGATAACTGTATCTTCCGGAAAGCTATGGTTTGGCTACGCAACCATTTCCAAGGCTGACCCTTTTTAGGAGTTGATACAAAGGTTCCAGGATGGAGGCCAGGTTACATGTGAACTTGAATCATAGAACCCCTACAGTGTGGAAGCAGGCCATTCAGCCCATCGATTCCACAACAGACCATCTAAAGAGCATCCCACCTAGATGCCACCCCTACAACTTTGCATTTCCCATGGCTGATCCAGCTAGCCTGCACATCATTGGACTGTGGGAGGAAACTGGAGCACCTGGAGGAAACCCATGCAGACATGGGGAGAATGTGCAAACTCCATATAGACCGTTTCCCGAAGCTGGAATTGAACCGAGGTCCCTGGTGCTGTGAAGCAGCAGTGTTAACTACTGAGCCACCATGCCACCCATTTCTGTAATGATTCACTAGCCCAAACAGTACATACAGGAGCTGGGGGTCATGCGTTCGCCCTCACTTTATTTTCCAAAGGGTGTAACCCGGTCTTATCAACTCTTTAGTCCAGTTAAGTCACTTGGAGTGCCTGGAACACGTTTTTCCCTTTTAAGGTGTAAGCCCACCTGGGAGAAATATCTAAAGACTATGTCCACATTCTCTAAATGATGCTCATTGATCTTGCACGTTATCAGCATGTCATGAAGGTAAATGGCGATCTGGTGTAGACCTTGTAAAATGTACTCCATCATCCGCTGATAAATTGCACGGGCTGATGAGACCCTAAATGGCAGTCTTGTATATTAGTTCAAACCCTTTTGGGTATTAATTGTAGCATATTTCTGGGAATCCTCATCTAACTGCGGTTGCATGTACGCATGACTCATGTCCAGCTTCATGAAAGACAGCACCCCCCTGCCAGCTTTGCATATAAATCCTTTGTGTGAAGAATTGGGTATTTATCCAGCTGCAAAAAGCGGTTTACCACTTGTTTAAAATCCCCACAAAGGTGAACTGACCCATCAGTCTTCACAGTCGGTATGACCAATGCTGCCCATTCTGGAGGCTGGACTGGTTTGATGATTCATTAAGTTTCCAGCCTTCTGATTTCTGCCCATACATTTGCCCACAAGACATATGGCACTGGCTTGGCCTTGCAGAATTGTAGAATTGCTTCCTGGTCAGCATGCTAGGTAGCCTTGGCTCCTTTGATTGTGTGTAGACCTTAGGACTTCACTCAGGACAGCCATTTTCTAATCAAAAGATGTTGAACCAATCTAGATACACCCGAAACATCGACTTTCCTGCTTTTCTGATGCTGCATGTCCTGCTGTGTTCCTCCAGCTTCACACTATATTGACTGTGACTCCAGCGTCTGCAGTTCTTGCTATCTCTTAGCTCTAGTGGACTCTTTTGATGTCTCAAGTCCACGTATGGGCAGCAACTACAATTGCTTGCGGGCCCAGATCCTGAAGAAATTTTTAACTATTTGATTGAGGCTTAGCTTTGTTTTGGGATTTCACTCTTGGCTGACCTAACATCCATCTGTTCAGGATATGGCTTGAGTGAGGCTATGCAACTTACTTCATTCAAGCAGTGCTCCCCAAGCCTCGTTGGACTGTCAAGGGTGTTCTCTTCCATTGGGATACCCTGCAACATTTATGTTCCAGTTGCCACATTTTCCGATGATAAATTCATTTGCAGTGCCTGTTTGAGGCCTAGTTGGGCTTCAGCTAGTAGGTGCTTTTGCATGGTTACATCATTAATCCCACATACCAAACGGTCTCTAATTTCATTAAGGCTTAAGCCAAAGATCCCTGTCTCTACCAGTCGTCTTAACCTAGACACAACTCTCTATATGGATTCCCCTGGTTCTCGAATTGCTGAGTAAAACCGACAGCATCTCTGAATTTGAAAATGCTTGAGATCATAGTATTCTTTAACTAAATCTGTCATCTCTTGAAAGGTTTTAGTATCTGGTGCCTCAGGGAAAGTTAGACTTCTACTAACTGAAAAATGTGTGGGTCCACAAGCTGTCAGGAGAATTATTCATTGCATTTCATCTGCATCAATGAAATTTGCTGGAAAAGTAATGGTTTCTTTCTACATACTGTGCCCAATCTTCAGTGGTAGGCTTGAATAAGTCAAGCTTCCCAAAAAGTGGCATGATGCCAGAAATGCTTACTCCAACTCAAAGATGACTGGTACATGTGAATTTCTTCAGGAGCATGCTTTTCTCTCATTGCCACTGAAATAACTCCACAGAGGCCGGTGTCCTGTCACCAAGTCACCCTTTATTTATATGTGGAGAGTCCTTGACACTGATCCAGCTTCCTCAGAGCCAGATATCAAAGTGAACAGGATATCAGACACTCCTGCCCTTACATATCAGCCAGCGTTCTCTGATTGGTGCTGTTAATCTGGTCCAATCAGGGAACCCACATTCCATGAGGTCCACCTGGCTGACCTCGTGCATTCACTATAGTAGGAAGGCAAATATTTGCTATTAGCAGACTAAAGAAACACAACTTTTACCCTGTGTTCCATTCTCCTTGTAGTGATATAATTTCAAATTAGAATATTGGAATTATAACAGTTCATTTATCAATCCAAACTACAGTATTATTGCCAAATATAACTTCAAGAATGTGTTGTCATATTTTATTCAAACTTTTGAAGTATCAACTATGACCAGTTTAATGTTTGTTATTTATTTGTTGGATGTGAGCATTGTTGTTAGGTCAGCATTTTTAATGCCTGTACTTGAGAAGGTGATTGTGAGCTGTCTTCATGAACCATCGCTATCCACATGGGGTAGTTATGCCCATGGTGCTGTTAGGAAGGCTGGTCCAGGATTTTGACCCAGCAAGAATGGAATAGAATAGAATATAGTTTGCTGGGTTGGCAAAATAGTTCTGTGTCAGGATGGTGTGTGACTTAGGATCAGGAGTAGACCATTCAGCCTTTGGGAGACTGCTCTGCCATCTAGATGAGGCTGATCATCTGAATTTCACTTCCCAGTTTTATCTCTTTGTCTCTGAATAACATAAATTTCCAGAAATCTATTGATTTATTTCTTGAACTTGCTTAATGTTTGAACTTCCACAATGTCCAGCATCATTTGTGACTTCCTAGACACTGAAGAAGTCTTTGTCCAAATTCAGCAAGACCTAGACAACACCAGACTCGAGTTGGCACGCAACATTTGCATCACAGAAGAGGTTGGCAATTACCATCTCTCCCTGATGTCCAACAGAATTTCCAAAGCTGAATCCCCACCAACATATCTTCATCTAGCACTCTGGAGTAGGGAAGTTCCAAAGATTCATCACTCTGATAGAAGAAAATCTTCCTCATTCAGCCTTAAATGTTTTGTCCTTTGTATGGAGATGATATCCCCTGGTTCTAGTGTCTTTAGCCGGGGGAAGCATCTCACCTCTAGTTCCTTGGGAGGGAATGTGCAGGTGGTAATGCTCTCATGAATCTGCTGCCATTGTGCTACTGGATGACGAAAGAAATCAATTTGGAAGATGCTGTTGAAGAAACCTTTGTGAATTACTGCAGTGCATTTTATAAATGGTAAGCACTGCTGCCACTGTACATTGCTGGCGAAGGAAATTGATGTTTAAGATGATGAAAGAGTTCCAGTCAAGTGGGCTGCTTTGTTCTGGATGATGTTGACCTGCTGAATGTTGTTGGAACTCCACCTGTCGAAGTAAGTGAACATATTCCTTACATGTGACGTGTAAAGGCTTTTGAGATCCAGAAGGTGAGTTACTCTCCTTAGTTTGCAGCTTGTGCCATGCCTTGCAGCCACTGTGTTTATATAGCTGATTCAGTTCAATTTCTGGTTAATGGTAACACCCAAGATGGTGATGGTGGGGGATTCAGCAATGTCAATGGTGTTGAATGCCAGGGAGAGATGGTCATTGTAGGCTTCTTCTGTGGTGCAAATATTGCTGCTACTTGGCAGTTCATGCCTGGGTGTTGTCTAGATCTTGCTGCATTTGGACATGGACTTGTTCAGTATTTGAGGAGTCACAAATGGTGCTGGACATCTGCAATTATCAACGAACATACTATACCTCCCTCCTTTGACTGGAGGAAAGGTCACTGCTGAAGCAGCTGATAATCACTGGGCCTAGGAACTACACTGAGGAAAGCCTGCAATGATGCCCTAAGTTTGAAAAGATTGACCTCCAATAACTGCAATCATCAACTTTTGGGAGTTTTCCATCCTGTGATTCCCATTGAGTCAAGTCTTGTTGGGGCCTG
This sequence comes from Ginglymostoma cirratum, assembly GCA_024137785.1. Classification (NCBI taxonomy): domain Eukaryota; kingdom Metazoa; phylum Chordata; class Chondrichthyes; order Orectolobiformes; family Ginglymostomatidae; genus Ginglymostoma; species Ginglymostoma cirratum. The sequence goes on from JAHRHZ010000019.1 coordinate 12,759,094, forward strand.
TTGATTACATACTTGGCCAAATGTTGCCTTGCCATCGACTGTCTTGCCACTATTGTTCAGATCTTTTGTCCTTGTTCAGACCAGGTTGTAATGAGGTCAGGAACTAAGTGGCCCTGACAAATCACAAGCAATATCATCAAGTAGGTTACTGCTGAGCAAGTGCTGCTTGGTAGCACTGTCACTGCCCTTTCCATCACTTTGTTAGTAATTGAGAGTTGACTAATAAGGCAGTATTTGGTTGATCAGCTCTGTCCTGCTTTTTGTGGACAATTTTCTGTATTGCAGGGTAGATGCCTGTGTTGTTGCGATACTGGAATGGTCCAACTAGTGGCACAGCTAATCCTGGAGCAATAGTACTATTGTAAGGACAGTTTTTCTTTATTTTTCTGTGTTTTTAATTGTGGACTGAAACAAAAAAAACCTGTTTTAAAACACAGGATTAGCAGAGGATTGCTGCTTGTTTTAAAAGTAAGTACCTTAATGCTCATTGCAGCATCATTTACGCAGCTGCTTGTTCAAAGCTGTATTTGAAGTATAGTTTGCAAAAGAGCTGAAGCCAAGAGATATGTATAAATGGCAATTCAGCAAGCTGATTTGTTTATAGACTAGCAATCAGTTGTTGAAGACAAAGGCCTTCTGCTTGCTCACAACAATGTGATTGGATCTCAGATAGCTGAACTGGTTGGGGCTGTGAACAGGACAGAGAGACACCTTCAGATTTCCCACCAACTCAGAAGCTCTCTCCGTTCTCTGCAGTAACAGCTACTTTAAGCCTGAAGTAACTCAGTTTATCCTTGTTTCAGCAGTTGCTATAAGCTGTTAATTTTAATTAATAATCCATAGCCTTTTTATAAGTATGAATCAGCCACCCTCTGTCTCCTATAAACCAGCATTGGTATCTGGAGAAGTAAGACTGAGAAGTAGTGTCTTGACCAGTGCATGAATCATGAGAATTATCTCACGAGACCTGTGAATGGGAGCCACTGAGCTACCTTTTGAGCCTCTCCTTCTGCCCAAAACACCTATGTTTTATCCTCTTTCAGTGTCCATCTGTGTATTTGTGTAAGGGACTTTATAAGGTTTAACTAGATCACTCGTTCAAAGTTGTTTACCTATAGCTAAAGAGATAGTAGGAACTGCCGATGCTGGAGAATCTGAGATAACAAGGTGTAGAGCTGGATGAACACAGCAGGCCAAGCAGCATCAGAGGAGCAGGAAGGCTGACATTTCGGGTCGAGACCCTTCTTCAGAAAAAAACAATTTTTTCTGAATGTATTCATCCAGCTCTACACCTTGTTCCTATAGCTAAAGTCTGTTTACTTGCAATAAATAGTAATTCTTGTTAAGTACAGAAACCTGGTCCATGCTTTCTGTGAATCTCAGTCTAAAAAATAAGGTGATGTAAGGATTTTACGGACTTTGATGGAATCTTTAACTTCAGTGACGACTCTAGGAATAGCGGGGCTTGATTCCAGCATGCTACCTTAGTGAAACATGACACTGTTGGTGGAATGCTGTTGGGGCTAATAGCCTTTGCGTTTCTTGGTATCATATGGAGTGGATAGACTTGGCTGAATAATGGTATCTGTGAAGCTTGGAACCTCAGGAACAGTCCAAGATGGATCATTGGCATTGGCATTGTTGGCTGAAGATGGTCGCAAAAGCTTTATCCTTGTATTTTACACTGATTTCCTGGACCGCAGAGTTTAGGGCAGATCTATTGCCCAGGGATTGCATAGCTTCTGTTGTTTGGCATGCAGTTAATCCTTTATTGGACAACTCAATTTCAGTTATATCTGGTGCTGCTCCTGTGTTGATCCCTTGGCTTTAATGATAATTGTGGGGTGCCAGCTCTTCTCTTGAAGGCTCACAGCACTCTCTATGGATGACTAGTCTTGTGTTGCTAGATCTTGTTAAAGTCTATCCCACTTAGCATAGTTGTAATACCACATAACAAGGTATACTTGGTGTGAGAAACTCCTGCAGAGATATCCTGGAGTTGAGATGACTGATTTCCAACAACCACAACAACCTTCCTATGTGCCAGGTGTGACTATCCAGTGGAGAGTTTGCCCACAATACCCATCGATTTTAGTTTTTGCTAGGGCACTTTGATGCCATACTCGGTTGAATGTGACCTTGATGTCAAGGCTGTCATTGTCCAACTTAGAGTCAAGCCTGTAATGAAGTCAGAAGCTGAGTGAAACCCAAACTGGGCGTCACTGAGCACGTTATTGCTGTGCGGGTGCTGCTCAATAGCACTGTTGATGATACCTTCCATCACTTTACAAATGAACGAGAATGGATTGATGGAGTGGTAATTGGCCAGATTAGATTTGTCCTGCGTTTTGTGTACAGGACATACCTGGACAATTTTCCTTATTGTCAGGTAGAAGCTAGTGTTATAATGGTATCGGAAGAGCTTGGTTCAGGGAGCAGCAAGTTCTAGAGCACAAGTCTTAAGTACTGTTGTAGGAATGCTGTCAGGACCCATAGACTTTGCAGTATTCAGTGCCTCCAACCATTTCTGGAAGTGACCCAGACCCAATCACTTTCAACTGCCTAATTAATAACCTTCCCTCCATCATAAGTGAGGAGTGGGAATATTTGCCAATGATTGCACTATGTTCAGTACCATTCGTGACACCCCTAGATATTGACACAGTCCATGATCAAATGCAACAAGATCTGGACTCTCTCCAGCCTTAGGCTGACAGATGGAAAGTAGCATTTGTGCCACACAAATGTCAGGCAATGACCATCTCCAATAAACGACAATCTAACTACCATCCTTTGACATTCAGTGATGTTATCATCACTGAATTCCACACGATCAACATCCTTGGGGGTGACCATTGACCAGAAACTTAACTGATCTTGCCACATAAACACAGTGACTACAAGAGCAGGTCAGAGGCTAAAAATACTGTGGCAGGTAGCTCACCTCCTGACTCTCCAAAACCTGTTCACCAACTACAAGACAAGCCAAGAGTATGATGGAATATTCCCCACCTGTCTGAATGGGCGCAGCTCCAACAACAGTAAAAAGCTTGACACCATCTATGACAAAATAGACCACTTAATAGGCACCACATCCACTCCCTCCACCACCGACGCTCAGTCACAGCAGTGTGTACCATCAACAAGATACACTGCCGAAGTTCACCTAAGATCTTATACAGCACCTTACAAACCAAGGACCACTTCCATTTAGAAGAACAAGAGTAGCAGATACATGGGAACGCCATCTGCAAGTTCTCCCTCCAAGCCATTCACCATCTTGACTTCGAAATATATCACCGTTCCTTCACGGTTGCTGGGTCACAATCCTGGAATTCCCTGCCAAACGGCAATGTAGGTTAACCTGCAGCACAGGGACTGCAGAGGTTCAAGAAGGCAGTTCAGTACCACTACCTTTACTGGATCTGTCCTGCTGATGGAACATGACATTTCCAGGGATAGTGATGGTGTTTTCTGGATCATTGTTTGTAAAATGTGATTCTGTGAGTATGACTGTATCAGGCTGTTGCATGACTAGACCGTGAAAGCTCTCTGTATTTGGTAGGGAAGACTCTGCAGAATTGACAGAGCTGAGTTAGTTGTTGTTGTTTCAAATGTCTACGTTGAGGTCATGTTGTCTGTTTCAATTTCGAGACTTTCCAATGATTGGATACAACCAGTGGCTTGCATGCCTATTTCAGTGGGCGGTTAAGAATCAAACACATTGCTGTGAATCTGGAGTCACATGTAGGCTCGACCAGGTAAAGATGTCAGTTTTCCTTCCGTCATGATATTAGTGAATCACATGTGCAGTTGACAATGGTTTCATAGTTATCACTTAGACTTCTAATTCCAGATTTTACCAGTGTGCCAATGCTGCTACCCCACCTCCCCGAGCAGTGAATGTGCAGTTTGGTCAGCTCTAGAAACTTGTATATGTTACAGATTAAACAGTATTACATAGCTAGGCTTGAAAGTAAATACTAATACATTTCTGCTGTACAGTGATCTTCCAGTTAAATATCTGATATTTTTCCTTCCAATGCACAACACCATGCAAATAACAAATTCTGCAATTGTGGCAGATGAAGTTTATTCGAGGTAATTGTGAGGTGCTACATTTTGGTAGGGCAAATCAGGGCGGGACTTAGACATTTAATGGTAAGATCCTGGCAAGTGTTGCCAAACAAAGCGACCTTGGAGTGCAGATTCATAGTTCCTTGGAAGTGGAGTTGCAAGTAGACAGGGTAGTGAGGAAGGCATTGATACACTTGCCTTCATTTGTCGGTGCATTGAGTATAGGAGTTGGCAGGTCATGTTGCGGCTATACAGGAAATTGGTTAGGCCACTTTTGGAATACTGCATTCAATTCTAGTCTCCTTGCTATAGGAAGGATGTTGCCAACCTGAAAGGGTTCAGGAAAGATTTAAAAGGATGTTGCCAGGATTGGACGGTTTGACCCAAAGGGAGAAGCTGCATAGGCTGCACTATTTTCTCTGGTGCATTGGAGGCTGAGGGGCATGGATAAGGTGCATAATCAAGGTATGGACTAGTCAAGGTATAATACCAATTGTCTATTGGTATTTATCCTGTAATATCTTCGTTCTTCCATCCCCTCCTTACCTCAATTACGTGACCATTCACAGTTTTAAAATTTACATTGAGTTCTTGAATCCTAGTTGCTATGGCATTTGCCAGTGGAAATCTCTATTGTATTCCCCAAGTCTTTTATATTGCATCTTTTTACTTCAACCGATTTCTTATCAGCCTTCATATTTTGGTTTGAGGTCCCATGGTTAGAAGCAAATATTTTCGATAGCTTAATCCTCAAGTCAATAACTCTAAGCAATACAATTGTGGCCTTCAATGGTTGTGAAGTGGATTTATTGACCAATGCCATGAAGCTATTGCTGAAGCATACAGGTTGTGTTTATAGGACAAATGCGTTATAATGCGAAACGTGTGAGATTGATGTTCATCAACTCTATATTGGACCTCAGCAAGACTAATATGATTAGTATGGTTCTCTTCACATAGTAGAGCTTGAGGCTTTGAAAAGGGTGCTGAAAAAACTGCAAAATTGATCCCCAGTCTGAAATGTTCTAGATATCCCTTATTTTAATCAGCTCATCTGAAGCTTTAGGGCAATGTTGACTTTTGGATGTTTTAATAGATGTTTAATCATGTTTGATTCATATTGTAAAATAATTCTTTATGTAATCAATTAAATTAATTGGATAGGTTGGGAGGTCCAGGTGTCATACTTAAGTTATGAAAAGACTGTATCTTTATTTTTCTGTATTTTTAATTATGGACTGAATAAGAGAAGAATTGTTTTGAAACTAAGGGTTACTGGTGGAATGCTACATGTTTTGTAGACTAGCTGAAGCTTTGACTGGGAATGAGAAGCTGATTGGTTTATGGACTAGTGACCAGTTATTAACAGCAAAGGCTTTCTGGTTGCTGTCAAATATGTGGTTGGTTCTCAGGTAACTGAACAGCTTGAGGCTGTGATCAAACTGGTGAGAAGCCTTTCGATCTTGTCTAACTCGGGAGTTCTCTCAGTTCTCTGCAATAAAATCTGCTTTATCCCTGAAGAAAACTTGTTTATCTCTCTTTTAGCAATTTAACAAATTGCGACTTTTAATTGATAAGTCAGAGAACTTTTATAAGCGAACCAGACACCTCAATACTTCGGTAAACCAGTGGAAGCATCCAGACGACAATTGAGAAGCAACGTTCTGACCAGCATAAGAATTACTTTAATTACTCTGTGAACAGGAACCACTGAGCTGCCGTCCCAATCTCCCTTCTATCCATAACACCCATTTTTTTCTCCTCAGTGTGTATGTTTTTGTGTAAGGGAGAGTTTATAAAAGGGATTAGAATTTTAACTAGTAGAGTTTTATGCCAGTAGTTCTTAATTGTTTGCATGTGCCTGGAGTGTATTTATTTGTAATAAGTAGTAATTCTTGTTGAGTACACAAACCTGGTTTGTGCTTTCTGTCACTGGGGCACTTAGATCAAATCTTTAAATTTTATGATGACTCCTCAAATAGCAGGGCTTAAAGATTATCACTTAATGTCGATCACTTCATTTAAGATGTACATGATATTAACTGGAGTTAAATATTGGTCTTCTGTACTCTTGATTGTGTAAAGGGACCAGAAATAAATTTTCCAAACTTTTTTCCCCTCTTATTTGCAGAGGTTTTAAAATCTTTTTCAAATCTTTAAAACCTCCAGGAGATGACATAATTTCAGGATAAATTAGAAGTGCTGTATTGTGATAGATAAGGCAACATACTTATATGGAACAGACTAGATAGGTCAGTGGATCTTTTCCTATCAGTTATTTCATTTGTTCACTTCGATATTAAAAACCTCACTACTCGTTTCATGTTCTTTGTCCAGATGGATTGATTATTAATCTGGGAATGACTTGAATTCTATTTACCCTGATAGAAATTTGAATAATATTAAACGAATAAGGTATGAAGTACTGTATCGATCTGTTGAGTAAAACAGGTAATTAGTCTTTAAAAAGCACTTTCTTGAAACTGTGCTGAACCTTTCTGCCAAAGGTGGGCCCTGAGTTTCCATTGTTGTGGTGTTACAGATGTAGAAAATAGCACAATTTTCCTGTGCATGCTAATTTACATGTGAAGTGTCATAACTGCTTGTAAAGGGTGTGTACCCTGAAAAGTTTTAAAGTAATGCATTCAAGCTCTTAAGCAGTCTTATTTTTGTCACCAGCAGGGAAAGCTTCAGGTGATTTTTTTCCTTGATATTGTGTCATTTAAACACTTGATTCTCCCTGAAGTGTTCTTGTCATCACCAACCACAAGTCAGCTGTGTTGCAAAAGAGATTGTAACCAAGATCTAAGTTGGGGGGGGGGGTGTTTTTTTTCACAGGATGACCTCTAGTCTCTCTGTTGGAGGAGATTGAATTCAGGCACAGATTTCTGGGTAAGGCATACAGCAAGCCATCCAAGAGTGACGGCATGCTTTGTGGAAGGAGATAGCCTAGACCAGTGGTATTCACTACAGAAATGGTGAGGGTCACTTTAGAGTCCATAAAATCCATACAGTGTGGAAACAGGCCATATGGCCCAACACATCCACAACGATCCTCCAAATAGCATCCCACCTAGACCCATCCCTCTACCTTTTTCCTGTAATCCTACATTTCGCATGGCTAATGCACCTAACCTACGCATCCCTGAACACTATGGGGAATTTAGCATGGCCAATCCACCTAAGTTGCACATCTTTGAACTGTTGGAGGAAACAGGAGCACCTGGCGGAAACCCACGCAGACACAGGGAGACTCCATACAGACAGTGGCCCAAGGCTGGAATCGACCCTGGGTGCCTGGTGCTGTGGGCAGCAGTGCTAACTACTGAGCCACCATGCTGTTCATCACTTGAGATATTGGTTAATTTAATCAGGCTACAAATAGAAGTTAACAGATAATTATAGGTCCTTTGTGATTTATTTAATCTGTTCATAAAATACAAAAAGGATTATAAAAGAAAAAAATGTTGGTACCTACGCAGTGCACCAAGTATGATCCAACCAAGGTTTGACATGCACTGAGCATGATATCCTTACCTTTCCTTTTTCCTTGCACCCTTATCTTGTGACTAGTTGTAGTGATTTGCTTTTAACTTTTGGCAATAAATTGTCTTTGTAATATTTATGCTAATTAGTTATATTTGCTCTTATTTAATTAATTATTTTGCAGCTAACCCTCATTTAGCACTCCTAATGTTCTCTTATAAGAATTGTGTGCTAACTGAAAACATTCTAAACTTAAATCCCTTTTGCATAAGCAACAATGAAAAAAGGTTTTGATCTGTTGTGGTAAAATGGCTATTGGGGATTCACAGTGTTAAATCGACAGTGTTAAATGAGCATCTCAACATGTGTATCATTGCCATGGAAGACCTCAACTTTACCCTGCATTCTCAATCTTCTATCCTCTTCCACATATCTCCTCCATTCAAAAGTGAGAACATAGACACCTTCTGGCATATTCACCATGCAAACAGGGGGTTCCAGTGATAGAAGAAAGGGTGAACTAGTGCCCATACTGGACATTGAATAGAGAGCTGATAGTTCTAGAGGAGAGAAGTAGATAGACCACAATATAAAATCAGCAAACTGATACCACTCCTCCCTCTGTTGCTTCTTCTGACAACCACCTTTGATGGGAGATTGGAGATTTCCAAGGGCTTTATAGCTGTAGGATTGAGGTTGCACTCTGCTTCTAACAGTGGGAACTTAAAGAGCTGCTGCTGACTGTATATCTGAAGGACAGCCCAGACTTAACTGCCACCAGCTACAGGCATTGTGCTCTGAGAGAAAACACTGCAGTCCTGGTGTTTAGTCATGTCCTGAAAAGCAGCTGTAGTTTTAGAAGCATTTCAGCATTGCTATTCCACTGAACTCAGCCACAGTAACCTTTTGGGTGACCAGTCTAATAAGAGCTATCAGATCTGTCTAACCATGAAACATGTCAATTCATTATTCTATCCCCAACTGCCCCTAAAGATGTAGCCTGTTTTTCCCTGAAGACAGAGGCTCCAAATGGTCTTCCAACTGCCGCCTGTTCCAACCAACAATGCAAGGACAACAAATCCTCCTCTTTAGCCTGCACAATCTTTGCCCACCATTGCGCTGTAAGAATTGCAAATTATACTTCATTAACCTTACCATGTATGTTTGTATGGAACTGAGAAATGCTGTGCTAGAGAAGGGCAGCTTTATAGAAGATCACTTTCTTGATAACTGACACATATGGAGAGGACTGTAGTATGATGCTAAAGTCTTTGCCAAAGACTCTAGAACTGTTCTTACAGACTGGGCCATTGTTAAAATAACCCCTTGATTTAAAAAGGGAGGCAGAGAGAAAACCAGGAATTATCGACCAGTCAGTAAAAACCGAAAGAACTGCGGATGCTGTAAATCAGGAACAAAAACAAAGTTGCTGTAAAAGTTCAGCAGATCTGGCAGCATCTGTGAAGGAAAAAACAGAGTTAACGTTTCAGGTCCAGTGACCCTTCCTCAGAACTCAGTTAACTCTGTTTTTTCCTTTACAGATGCTGCCAAACCGACTATAGATCAGTCAGCCTGACGTCAGTAGTGGGGAAGATGTTAGAGTCCGTTTTAGATTTAGAGTCCGTGAAAGATTTAACAGCTGAACACTTGGAAAACAGTCACAGGATCGGACAGAGTCAGCATGGTTTTATGAAAGGGAAATCAGGCTAGGCAGATTTACTGGAATTCTTCAAGGATATATCTCATAGGGTAGATGAGGGGGAGCCAGTGAATTTTTAAAAATTCAGTCTTGGGACGTGGACATCACTGGTTCGCCAGAGTTTGTTGCCCATTCCTAGTTGCCCTAGTAGTGCTGAGCTGCCATCTTGAACTGCAGCTGCCCATGTTGTGTATGTTGACCTATAATGCCCTTGGGGAGGAAATTTCAGGATTTTGAGCCAACAAGTCAGGATAGTGAGTGTCTAGGAGGGGAACTTGAAGGTAATGGTGTTTCCATGTATCAGCAGCCGTCATCCTTCTAGATGGAAGTGGGTTTGGGAGGTGCTGTCTAAAGATCTTTGGTGAATTTCTGCAGTACATCTTGCAGATAGTACACACTGCTGCTACTGACCGGGAGGGAGCAGATGTGTGCGTACGTAGTGCCAATCAAGCAGGCTGCTTTGTCCTGGATGATGTCAAGCTTCTTGAATATTGTTGGAGCTGCACCCATCCAGGCAAGTGTGGAGTATTTCATCACTCTCCTGACTTGTGCATTGTGGATGGTTGATAGACCTTGGGGAATCAGAAGGTGAATTACCCACTCCAGCATTTCTAGTCTCTTGTATCCACTGTGTTTATACAATGAGTCCAGTTCAGTTTCTGGTCAATGGTAACCCTCAGGATGTTGATAGTGGGGTATTTAGTGATGGTAATAATATTGAATATAAAGGGCTATGGTTGTATTGTCTGTTATTGGAGAGGCATTTATGTGGCACACGGTTACTTGTCAATTGTCAACCCAAGCCCAAATCTTGTTGAATTTGAACATGGACTGCTTCAATATCTGAGGAAGTCATGATTGGTGCTGAACATTGTGAAATCATTGGCGAACATTCCTGCCTCTGAACTTATAATAGAGTGAAAGACTTTTATGAAGCAGATGAAGATGGTTGGGCCTAGGAAACTGTGCTGAAGAACTCCTGCAGAGATGATCTGGAGCTCAGCTGACTGACCTCCTACAACCACAGCCATCTTCCTATATGCTGGGCATGACCCTGACCAGCAGAGAATTTGTCCCCTGATACCCATTGATTCTAATTTTGTAAGGGCTCCTTGCTGCCACATATGGTTGTAAGCAGCACTGTGTTGAGTGCTGTTATTTTTTCTTCACCTCTGGAATTAAGTGTCAATGAGCAGGTTATTGATGAACAGATACTACTTGAGAGCACTGTTGATGACACCTTCCATCACTTTACTGATGATTGACAGTCGGCTGATAGGATGGTAATTGGATGGGTTGGATTGTCCTGCTTTTTGTGTATAGGATACCTGGACAAATTTCCACATTGTCGGGTAGGTGCCAGTGTTACAGCAGTACTGGAAGATCTTAGCTTGAGGAGTAGCAAGGTCTGGAGCATAGGTCTTCAGTACTATTGCTGGGGTGTTGTCAGGGCCAATAGCCTTTGAGCGTCCTGTGCCTCCAACATGTGGTTCGATGTGGTTTATTTGGACTTTGAGGGCTTCCGATAACATCCCACATAGGATATTAGTGTGTAAAATTGAAGCCCGTGGAACTGGGAGTAGTATATTGAAATGGATAGAAAATTGGTTAGCAGACAGAAAACACAGTGCAAGTAAATGCATCTTTTTCGAATGGTGGGTGGTAACTAGTGTGGTATTGCAGGGATCAGTGGTCGGACTCCAGCTATTCACAATATATATTCATGATTGAGATGGGGGACCTAAATATAATATCTGCAACTTTGCAGGTGAGACAAAGTGGGTGAGAGGGCACACAGCGAGGAAGACGCAGAGATGCTTCACTGTAATTTGGACAAGCTGAGTAAGTGGGCAAATACATGACAAGTGCAATGTAATATGGATAAGTGTGAGGTTATTCATTTTGGGAGCAAAAACAGGAAGGTGGATTATTATCTGCAGAGCTATAAATTGAGAGATGGGATGTGCAATGAAGTCTGAGTGTCTTTGTACAGCTGTCACCAAAGGCAAGCATGCAGGTGCAGCAGGTGATCAAGGAGGCAAGTGGTACGTTGGCCTTCGTAGTGAGAAGATTTGAGTACAGGAACAGGGATGTCTTGCCGAGTTGTGTAGGGTCTTGGTGAAACCACACCTGGAATATTGTGTGCAGTTGTGTTCTCCTTATCTGAGGAAAGATATTCATATTATAGAGGGAGTGCAGTGAAGATACACCAGAGTGATCTCTGGAATGGCACGACTGATTAATGAGAAGGGGTTGAATTGATCAGGATTATATTTCCTGGAGTTGAGAAGAAAGAAGGAGGTTGGGGGTTGAGGTGTGGGCAGTGTGGGGGTGGGACGTGGCGGAGACGTTGGAGGAAGTGGGATCTTTCAGAAACCTATAGAAACCTCATAGCCTTAGACAAGGGAGATGCAGGAAGGTGTTCCCAATGACTGGATCCTGAAACAGGGGTCACAGTCTAGGAATATGGTATAAGCCATTTAGGACTGAGATGAGGAGAAATTTCTTCACCCAGAGAGTGATGAGCCCATGGAATTCACTACCACAAAAAGATGTTGAGACCAGAACACTGTATGAGTTCAAGAAGGAGTTGGATGTAGCTCTTGGGGTGAAATGAATCAAAGGATATGAGGGAAAAGCAGGAACAGGCTATTGAGTTGGATGATCAGCCATGATTATAATGAATGGTGAGCAGGTTTGAAGGGCCTAATGGCTTACTCCTCCTCTTTTCTATGTTTTTATATCGATCATAATGCACTTATTATACAGCTTGATTTCAGATAGCCCTTGAAGCATCCAGGGCCAAATCTTTGGCGTCTGCGCCTTCCTTTCATTTGTCTAACATTGGCTCCTTAGCATCAAAGCTGAATTGAGCACTTCCCTTAGTGCAGAGTGGTATAGAGCATTGTATGATGATCTTTATGACCTTTATGGCTTTTAGTTAGAAGGTGTTAACTAGCTTCAGTTGTATGTATTCATAAACTGCTTCAACAGAGGTCCAGGGGGTTCTGCTATTACGCGATAGATGTGTTCCTGTGAAATGATGCGTTATAGAAAATTGCACTATAGAAATAGCGGGGCCTATGGGACAGACCAACAAAAAAAATCACTCAAAATGACTCAGAAATCGCTCAAAAGCGTAACTTAAAGGATAGCACAGTTTGAACAAATGATTAATGAAATAACAGTAAGTTTATCACTTTATCTTGAAAAAATGTCAAGATGACTTGTTGGGGTGGAGATTCTGTTGTTAATGCAGGGGCTGAGGATTGTCATCGTCATCATCATCGCCTTCAGGTGCAGTTTTGTTTGCAGGGTTCGGGTGAAAAATAGTTAATCCAGAAGTGGTTCATTGGTTCATTGGCTGTGGTTCATTGTCTTGGGGGTTGACTTAAAAAAGACATCCAGTTTTTGCTGCTTTTCTCTTTTCCTTTGTTCATGAAGAAGCAGTTCATAGGGTGCCAAAGAAGATCTTCACAAACTGCTACCCTGCTGTAGTTGTTGTCCTCTAATTGTTGCACCTGCTTCTCAATTTCTCTCAGGATAGAAGATGAAACAAAAGTGGAAAGCTCTTATGGTGCTGCATCCTGGACTTCGTCATCTTCATCTCCAGCTTCCACTTTCCCCTCAGCGACAAGTTATTGTAGATCAGCTGTGGAAAGGTCTTCACAGTGGGACTCAAGCAGGTCTTCAACTTGCTCACCCTCCACTTCTTCAAATCCAGCTTGTTTTTCAAGATCAGTACAATGTTCTTTAATTTTTGGGAGCTCCTCTGACGGATCAAAGCTTTTTAAATCTTGAAAAAAATCTAGGAAAGCTTCCGCTAAATGGCATGAAAGCAGTCTTACTGACATCACCCCAGGCCTCCATAATAATGTCAGTTGCATTCTTGATGTTAAAGCTCTTCCAAAATTGAAGAACACTGTCCTTATCCCCTTCAGTGGCTGCAATCAGTCTCTTAAATGTGCCCCTCCTCTTCCAGCATTGTAGCCTTTTACACTATCTGCAATTTTATCACTAGAACACTTCTTGTTACCATTCTTGCCACTTTATTTTTGCAATTTGTGGGTAACACAGCAGAATGTACAGTCCTCTCACAGAAAGTGTGAGGTTCCTTGATGCCAGTGCGGGAACTGTTCCGGCACATGCTCAGGACAAAGCCTGCGAACCAATCATGTGATTTTGACATTGGAATTGCATTGTAGCCAACACTAAGTTCACGGTTTACAAATACCAGTCCCCTATTTGTCAATCGTGTTGTAGCCAATTGGCATTGCCGGAGCACCTGTTATAGGAGCCTGTAGTGTGAATGATGCCATAAACACTGGAATAATCATAAAAGGCCCCATTATTGACTTTATATTATGGAGAAAAATTCATTGACGGTACAGTAGTCAGTACAGTATAGTAGATACAGTAGTCAGAGATAGTTTGGTTCAACATGCTCCCCTGAAAAACAGATGAAATCAGATATTGTATGGTGAAATATAACACAGTGTGGAGCTGAAGAAACACAGCAGGCCAGGCAGCATTCGAGGAACAGGAAAGTTGACATTTTGGGTTGGGACCCTTCTTCAGAAATGGGGAGGGGGTAGGGAGCTCAGAAATAAATAAAGAGAGGAGGGGTGGGGCTGGGATGGTGATAGGTGAGTGCAGGTGGGGATTGGTCATTGAGGTGGGAGGGGCAGATAGGTGGGAGAGAAGATGGAAAGGTTGTGTCAGGTCAAGGAGGCAGGGATGAGAGGGAGGGTTGGTCATTGGATGAGGCTAGGGAACGGGAAGATTTTAAAGCTGGTGAAATCCATGTTTGGGCCATTGGGCTGTCGGCTCCTGAGGCAGAGTATTAGGTGCTGCTCCTCCAGTTTGTGGGTGGCGTCATTGTGACACTGGAGGAGGCCCGGGATGGACATGTCACCCAGGGAGGGGGAGGGGCTAGTTAAAATGGTTTGCAACCGGAAGGTATTGTTTGTCGCAAGCAGAACACAGATACTCTACAAACCGGTCTCTGCTTGGTCCCATCGATGTAGAGGAGGCCACATCGGGAGCAGTGGATGCAGTAGACCAAGTTAATGGATGTGCAGGTGAACCCCTGTCTAATGTGGGAGGTTTGTTTTGTGCCTTGATTGGAGATGAGGGAGGACGATGTAGGGGCAGATGTAGCACTTCCTGCAGTTGCAGGGAAAGGTGCTGGGGGTGGTGGTGTCACTGGGGAGTGTGGAGTGGACGAGGGAGTCGCCGAGAGAGCAGTCCTTATGAAAGGCGGATTGGGGTGAGGAGGGAAATATATCTTTGGTTGTGGGGTTAGATTGTAGGTGGCGGAAATGGCGGAAAATGATACATTGGATGCGGAGGTTGGTGGGGTGATATGTGAGGACAAGGGGGATTCTGTCCTTATTTTTGTTAGGGGGAGGGGATGTGAGGGCAGAGGAGCGGGAAACGCAACAGATGTGGTTGAGGATATTTCAATCACCGGAGGGCGGAAGTTGCGGTCCTTGAAATAGGAGGACATCTGGGATGTGCGGGAATGGAACGCCCCATCTTGGGAACAGACGTGGCGGAGGTGGAGGAATTGGGAGTAGGGGATATTGTATGGTAATCCTTTTGATCCCCAATAGCTTAGCTGTTACTAGAGTTATTGGTGCCATTCTAGGTTGTATGCTGCCTTTATGTCAAATGTAGCTATTTTCATCTTCCCTTTAACATTCAACCCTCGCATTAGTTTCTAGGTCAACTATAGAACTCAGTAGTTACGGTAGAATTTGAGCTGAGCATCAGTGAATAGGTTTTTATGAGTAGACTTGTTCCTTGATGGCATTGATCTTTTCTGATAACGCAATAAAATGTCTCAAAGCACTTTTGATAATAATTGGGAGGATTCTGACCAGCCAAATATATTCTGGCCAATTTTGGAGATGTACATGAAGTACCCTCCTTTTGTTATAAATTGGTAGCCACATAATACAGAGTAATTAATTTTTGCTCTAATCCTTTTGATCTGTCGACAGCCTGCTTTTTGTATTTAGCATGCAGGTAACTAACTTTGTACCTAAGGTTTGTACCTAATTCTGAGTTCTGCCTGTGCTTCCTTCTATACTTCATATTGAATCAAAGCTGTCTCCTGGCTCGATGACAAGTAAAATGAGGGATTTACAGCGTTATGAAGCAACAGATGTTTGTAATTATAGAATTCTGTTGTTCTTGATGATTAGCAATCCCTTGTGGATTCCCAGTTTTGTATTCTAGGTATGTTCTTGGTCTATCCAACTTAGTAGTGTAGCAATATTAAAATAAACTTCGTAGATGAGACATTGTCTTCACTGAAATTATATGGTACCATAGACAAACATGTTTTTCCATGTGACGAAGATGATATCCAGTATGCATTTCATTGAGTTGACTGCTTTTCTGCCTGGTGCAGGTGAAGTCTGATAATCACGTGATTAAGACTCAGCTATTATGGACAGTGGTGGTAATATCCTGCCAAGCTTGCAGTATATCAAAGTCTATCATTCAGAACATATCCTGTATCCTTGCTCCCTCAGAACGTCTTCCAAGTGATCTTCAAATTTGAAGAGCAAGAGCTGAGCAGTTAAAAGTAGACAGTGGCAGTAGGTGGTGATCAGCCAGAGGTTTTCTTGACTTTAATTGACTTGAAAGCACAAGACATTATTAGGTTTAGATAAGAGAACTACAGTAGCCACATTAATTGGTATAATATTCACGTGCATTCCTATTCTGATCGGGGAGGGGAAGAAGTGGAGTGGGCAAGTTCCATTCCCCTTGGAATGTGATGAACAATTTGTATTTTTCCAGCAATTTGGAAGGTGCAACAAATGTTTATGAATGCAAATGGAATGTCGTTTATTGCAAGGAAGCCCATAGCATTATGACTATCTGTAAGTTGTTGTACTTTTTTCTTGCTGTCAGCCCAGAAGTTACCAGATGTGTTGACTTTGTAATTTGTTCCTTTCGGATTTAAACTCTTGGGGAAGAAATTTGTTTGCCAGTAACACTATGCTAACTTGTGCCAATTCCCCAAAGCCAGGCAACATTAAGAACTGTTACCTGCGTAACCTATGTGGTGTTTCTCAATGATATCAATGGAGAATGCTAGAAGCTATGAAATACAAACAAAGTTTTTCCATGAGCTCCATATCTCTAATCCAGTGCCATAATATTTAGGGTATCGTTGTCTGATTCAAAGAAGTTGATACTTTGAGACAAAAGTAGAAATTGCTGGAAAAGCGCAACAGGTCTAGCAGCATCTGTGAAGAGAAATCAGAGTTAATGTTACAGATCAAGTGACCCTTCCTCAGAATAATTTCTAATGCATTTTCATTCTTTAAAATGGAGACCAAATTATTAACTCTGATTTCTCTTCACAGATGCTGCTAGACTTGCTGAGCTTTTCCGGCAATTTCTATTTTTGTCCCTGATTTAGAGCATGCATAGTTCTTTTGGTTTTTATTTATACTTTGTCTGTAACTGGTGATTTTATAAGATAAATAAAAGTAAGTTTATAGCTGCAGCAAGAATAAACAAAGAGTTGAACAGTACTGAGGTTCCATTATTTGACATGTACTGCTTATACTTTTAGTTTTCTTATTTTTATGTAATTTTATTCTATAACATTGTAGAGTACTAGTGTTTCTATTTACTAGTCTTTATGTAATCTGAAGTTTGGATCTTGATGCAAGGAACTATTCTGAAATTATGCTATATGAAAATGACTTCTAAATCCATATTTTAAGAAGTGGGGTAGCTTGCATATGAACATGGGTACAAACCTTGAGCTGGAGTCGGCCATTTGTCCCTCTTAGCCTGCTTCGCCATTCAGTAAGATCAGGGCTGATCTGATTGTGACCTCAAATCTGCATTTCTGCTACCCTGATAGCCTTTGACTGCCTGTTAACCTACCTCTACCTTTAAAATATCCAATGATGCCAATCTCCACTACTCTCTTGGGAAGAAGGTTCTAAAGACTTGTGAGCCTCTGAGATGGGAGGATCCTCTTTATTTTAATCTTAAATGGAAGACCACTTATTTTTAAATTGTGGCTGCTAGCTCTTGTTTCTACCACAAAGAGAAACATCCTTTCAGCATTCACAATATTGATCGTAGGCATTAGCTAAGTGAACTGTTTCTTAAAAGTTTCTAATTCATTTACATCCTTTAAAAATGAGACCAATTTGTATATGGTACTCCAGATATGGCCTCACCATCACTCTAAGACTAGAGCAAAACATTTCCACTTGTATATTCCATCCCCCTTCAATAAAGGCCAATATTCCATTTGACTTCCTAATCATTTGCTGTACCTGCATATTAAGTTCTGGTGATTCTATACTTATGGCGAGTCTCTATAGCATTAGAACAAAACATTAATTCTCTGGGAGTCTCAGAAAATCCAAAATAACAACAGACTGAGTTTTAGGCGCCCATAGCTCAATTAATGTCTAACTTGACTGCATAAAGGAATAAGTCATTCACCTCCTTGATTTTGCATCATCTTTCCATTTGATTACTGCTAATCTGTATTTCAGACCTATAATTCCATAATTCTACGACCGTTAGTGAGAAGAAATCTCCTGATTTCACTTCTGAATAGTTTGGCTCTATTTTTAAGACTATTACCCATTCTGGATTCTGCCACCAGAGAAAATGTTCTTTCTCATTTCCCTTTATCATTTAAATGTCTGGATTAGATCTTGCTTTTTAAAAATGAAGTAAATTCTTGCAAATTGAAAACTGAGATTAAGGATATGCTTTAGAACATGGAAGACTAAGAGTAAAAATAGACCAGTTAAGCCATTGAGTCTGCTGTACCATTCAGTTAGACTGTGGCTGATCATCCACTCTACTGTATCTTCGAACACTATCTCCTCATCGCATGATTCCCGTAATATTCAAAAATCTACCAATATCTGACTTTAATATTTTTGATAACTGAGTATCTGCAGTGCCTAGACAGTTTAAACACCATTAATTGGAGAGACTTGGCATTTAACTTGCTCATGACCTGTGCTGTCCAATCTCTAACACCACTACCCATTATGCTCTGAATATCTTGTATGCTACTACACCATTCTGTTTTTGTTTTACTATACTTCATTAATACAGAAATAAAATCGCCTTTTGAGAGGCTTTATTCCTTTATTAGATATTTTTCATGTTATCACATTATGTAATGCAGGTTGCCTCAGAGACAATATGTGATTTGCCTTCATTAGTATTTTAAAGTTTAATTATCCATTTCCTTTTTTGAATACATTTCAGCCTAGGTTCTATTTATGTATGCTGTATAGTTTTTGACATTTTTTTCTACCTCTCATTTTATTTACAGACTATGAATGACTTTGATTATTTAAAACTACTGGGAAAAGGCACTTTTGGAAAAGTAATCTTAGTCAAAGAAAAAGCAACTGGGAAATATTATGCAATGAAGATACTAAAGAAAGAAATTATTATTGCAAAGGTAGGCACAATGGTTTACTTTGGAAGAAGCAATATTTGAAGATTGAACATTATCTTTGAAGTTTGGATTTTAACGCAAAGTACAAACATGCAAGCAACAAAGTTTTAAAACAATACTTGGTAGAGATGAGGACTGCTTTGTTTTCTCGATGTTTTGTTGAATTATGTTGAACAACACTAAATATTCCAAATATATTTATAATGTGTATTGCTGTGTTTTGTTGCTTCATCAGTTGTAAACCACTTACTGAGTACATGTGCAGAATTCCTCTCAGCTTAATTGTTCAGTCCATATTTTATGTACCATAGCTTTTGCTAAGGTACTCATTAGAAATTTTATTTTAGTTTGAAACATTTGGTTTAAAAATGAAGTCAAGCAAAAGGGGAAAAAAAATTTGAAATCATACACAAGAGGTGCATGGGGAAGAAATAACTGCTTTACCATTTGCTAATTCCAACTCTAATTACTACTTTATTCTCCACTCCTGATGGATTTCTTGCACTGCCGTATGGAGATGTATTAAAGCAGTGCTTGAGGTGACAACATAAGTTTTACAATCTCCTACCCAAAACACAGTGAGAAGCAGAATGTATTCCCTTGCACAGAAACTAATCACTCACAACACTCTCAATTAGAAAGCAACATTCACAGCCAGACAACTCATACTTTATGATATAACAAGGTGTGGAGCTGGTTGAACACAGCAGGCCAAGCAGCGTCATAGGAGCAGGAAAGCTTGATGTTTTGGGCCTAGACCCTTCATCAGATTTTCTGATGAAGGGTCAAGGCCCGAAACGTCAAGCTTTCCTACTCCTATGATGCTGCTTGGCCTGCTGTGTTCATCCAGCTTCACACCTTGTTATATCGGATTCTCCAGCATCTGCAGTACCTATTATCTCTCATACTTTATGATCATGTTTTGCAAAGGGCAATAAATCAAGAAAACTCCTGCCCCATACGTTTGCACTAGGTATGCAGACTGTATGCGTGATGCCCACCAGCTAGCTTCTTAAACGTGTAAATCAAAATCATCATATCAAATGTATAGCATTCCCTTAAAAATTATACAGATTTGCTGTATAAAAAGACACACAGAGTACCCAGACAACTTCAGCTTTTCAACACAGCCAAAGTTAATAATATTCCCCTATTCTGCACTGTATCAACTTGCACCTCGTATGTAACATAATGGAATAATACAGTATATACGAGATACGTAAATTGTGTTGTTAAGGTTCCTGTGAAATGTTGTAAATTAATTAAGGGTCTTGAATTTTTCTTTCTGCAGGCAAAATAGGATTACTGCCCCCTTTCACTTAATGTTGTTTTCCTCAACACAGAATAACTGTGCTCAGTTAATTGTTGTTAATTTGACTTCAGAAACACTTTCATGAGTCTTCTAATGTGTTCTACTGCTAAATACTGTGACAGGGTTTTTCTGATGGAGAATTCTCAGTTTCAAATACCACAATGTGCAAAGTAGTCAAGTGGTGACCAAACACTGTTAATAAATTAACAGCAATCATTCTGACATTTGCACACTCCTTCTAATAATTGGCTATGGAGCAAGATTTATACTAATTTATATTAATAAAAATGTGCTTAATTATTGAAAATGTGCAAAGAGACCAGAGAAAAGTGAAACCTTTATGAAATCAGTTTGAATTTTCTTCCCCTCTTTTCTACAGTGAAAATTTTACTTAATTTGTAGGGTTTATTTTCTATGTGACTACATAATTATGCAGGAGCATAGTATTCAAATAAAAATTTGTAAGGCAGAGGATATTTTAAAGTTAGTTACATTAACTTCCTGTATAAGTGTTTTTATTGCTGCAAAAATAAACTAGCATACATATTTACAGATCCCATGTCTGGAATACAGTCTTCACCAGGAGCCTGTACAAATAGTCATTTGGACCTCTGTGCTACCAGCCCATAGAAAATGTATAAAATTTCAGTAAAATGGCATTCAACTTTTGAAGTAAAAATCCTGACATTTAAAACTATTGATTTATTTGTATTGTGTGTAAGCATTCTACAAGGCTGTTTATTTGTATACTTTACTATACATTAGCAATTTAATTGCTAAAGGCTTGAGGCAAAATGGGATTGTAGAGGGCCCCCAAAAAATTCTTAATCTGTCTCTGACTGCAATCTTTCTTTATATCTTTACCTTTTGATCTTTGCTTCCTGTGCCAAGGCTTTCTTGGACCAAACCAAATGGCAGTGCTATAAAGGATAGAACACTTCGCCATCTAGCAACAAATATCACACTAATTAACCATCTTTACATCTAAATAAACTGAAACACAACTGTTTTTAATCTGCTTTCTTAATTATTATATTAGGTTTTACTAAATTGAGTGTTTCTAGCTTTAAAATAATTAAACGTTTAAGTATACTAATCTCATTTTATGCTTAACTAATATCCATCCAGCTTACAGTTTGAATGCCTTGCCTTAGGAAAATTTGGGACAGAAATATATAAATAACTTCTATATTACTGCCATGGTATAATTTTACTTTGTAATTGTTTACCTTTTTCACTTTTCCGTGTGTGCCTAATTGTGTTTGTATAGTTATACAAATGTAATGTTATCAACTTTATGTCTGTCATTACCTGCCCAAGAAATATAGGATCTCAGTAGTTATTTCTAGAGAATCTCTCATTTATTCTGTGTTGAATCTGGGAAATCAGCACCTTTGCGTTCTTGTGAAAGCAAAACTGTACCTGTTAATTGCTTGTAGGACCTGTTGATAAAATTTATTTTTGAAAATAATGAAAAACAGAATATATGTCCTCTAAGCTTTTAAAAATATAAGTTATGATGCTGTCCTAGCAATTTCCAATCCCACATACTCTTCTCTGTTGTAATCAGGACAGTGGACTGCATATTCAGGCATTTCTAAAGCTGCATGAATAAAAAAGGAACTGTGGTCTTGGAAATAAAACATGCATTGCTGCCACCAGAATGGTCATTTATCATTTCATGAAATACTTCTAATATCGTGTTGCATATGATGAAGATATTAACAACAAGCAGTACATAAATAAGTAAATTTCAGGTACTTTATTTCTGAAAGCAATTACAGTTACTGAACATATCTACCCCAGAGGGGAAAGTCACTTAATTAACAAAAGCAGTGCTTTTGATTTTGAGCTCTATTTCCCCTGACTGTTTTAGTTCTATGCTGATCTCCAAACAGTTAAATACATTTTAAGACAATGGGAAGATTCAGTGGGCATTACTTGTTATGACATGGAGATAAATAGCTGAACCAAACAGCTTTTCTACCTCTGTATTCGCAACACAGTAAAATTAAACCCTCTAGGACCCTCAATAGTTACTATAATGGTTTAATTGAATAACCAATCTCAGACTTTGAGAATAATTAATTACAGACACCAGTCTGTATCTCAAGTAAAAGTTTTGACAATTTATTAAATATACAATAACTTTAGCAGAGGAAAAGAAAACGCAAGGTAATCTAATAAATGTCTATGATTCAATCCTGAAGCGTTTATTTTCAGCTCCCATTCTCACACGAGACTGAGAGACAGACAAATACAGTTAAGAGATAAATAATGGAAACTAATGAAACTGGCCAGGTTTCTTAAATTGTTGCTTGATTTTCTGGAAATGTTGAGCAGGTTCACCATTTCAGTTTACTCAGGTAAATGTAGTGATACTTCTAACTCATCTTTCTACTCTTTTGGTCTTTCAAATGCCAGTGAGGGAGATTAGGCAGGGAGCTCTCAAATCGTCAGTCATGCTGTGTCATCAGCAGCTAAACTCATCATCTCAGAAACCACAGTGCAAAAAAGCAACTTCAACTATGGTCCTGTCCTGAGAGATTGACAGTCTTTTCTCATGGTCTCAATTACCATTCAGCATCTACGGTCTGCTTGAAACTATGGTCTTGAAACCAATTGCCAGGTATTGACCTTTTTCATAGCTGAATTCTGCTATCTGTTTAAACACAATGCTGTTCCTGAGGTCTGTTTTTTAGGAACCCTTTTAAATCATGAATCAGCCGGCAGTTAACCTCCTGTCCTAACCTCTGAAATAAGGTTTGTTTGATCTATTCCTTTCCTTTTACCACAAGCAGTTTTCCAAAGTCCACAAGTGAT
This sequence comes from Ginglymostoma cirratum, assembly GCA_024137785.1. Classification (NCBI taxonomy): domain Eukaryota; kingdom Metazoa; phylum Chordata; class Chondrichthyes; order Orectolobiformes; family Ginglymostomatidae; genus Ginglymostoma; species Ginglymostoma cirratum. The sequence continues at coordinate 12,781,963 of JAHRHZ010000019.1, forward strand.
TTTTAGCTCACAATTCCCAGTTCACAGCTAAAAGCCAAAATTGATAGAAGAATAAATATAGTGATAAATCAGCAAAAGTTCTAACAAAACAAACAGGTCTTTCTCTGTGAAAGAGCATTTAACTGCCAAAACTGAATGTTACCCTTGACCTTTTTGAAAAGTTGTTTAAGAGAACAATTTTCTTCGGTAATTTTAGCAGAAAACAAGTTATTTTTGTTGTCTTTTGACCATTACATAAACAATAAAGGAGAAATTTCTATGGTGTGGTGATGTGGAAGTGTTGAGTGTATTTTAAATGAGAACAGGCACACATCTTAATCTGTTTTCCTTTTGTAAATCTATAATAGTGAGTGAGGTGGGGTTTTTTTGAATGTTTATATTGTAGTCTGTCTCTTGATTGACTTTTAATGGTAAGGATTGGTAATAAGTTATCCTAAGCAGTGTTTTTCAACAGTAGCGCTACATTTTGAGCAAAGTGTGCTGTTTGTTTTTGGGCAATTTCTGGGTCTGTTGAATGTTAAACGGCAGAAATGATTGTTAATAGGGTGATGGGCTCTTCCTGTCAGATGTGGGAGATGAAAGAGATTTTGAATGTTCCTGGAGACTATGTCTGCAGTAAGTGTGTTTGGTTATGAATCCTATTGGACTGCATGGATTGATTGGAGTGGCAGTTAAAGGAAACGAAGAGTTTACTAGAGCAAGGGGTTGTGATGGATGGCAGTTTCAGAAGGTTGGAGACACTGTAGATGCAGTCAGATAGACACTTGACTGCAAGGAATAGTCGGAGAGGTAGCCAGGCAGTGTAGGAGTCTCCTGAAGCAATCCCCATTTCAAACAGTTATGCCATTTTGGATACTGTAAGGGGGGGGTGGTGGGAATGGCCTTTCAGGGGAATATAGGACTGACAGCAGGTTTTCAGGAACCATGATCGGCTCTACTGTAATGAGGGTTATGTCAAGTTCCAAGCAATTGATTGTAATAGGGGACTGTCTAGTCTGAGCCACTAACATCGGAATGGTGTATTGCCTCTTTGGTGCAAAAGTCAACGATGTCTCAGAGAAGGTGCAGAGTGGTCTGAAAAGGGAGAGTGACTAGCAGGAGGTTGTTGTGCACATTGGTACCAACAACGTAGGTAGGGAAAGAGATGAGGTTCAGCAGAGAGAATATAGCCAACTATGCAAGAATTTAACAAGTAAGTTCTCGAAGATGGTAATATCTGGACTACTGCCGGTGCCATATGCTAGTAAGAGTAGGAATAGGAGGATAGAGAACTTGAATGCGTGGTTGTGGAGATGGTGCAGGGGGTAGGGATTCACATTTTCAGTCTATTGGGATCTCTTCAGGGTTAGAAACGACCTGGATAAGAGGAATGGGTTCCATGTGGATTCGAAGGAGACCAAATATCCTTGCAGGGAAATTTGCTAGTGCTTTAAACTAGTAAGGGGCTTGGAGGAGGGGGAGCCAAAGCAATAGTGAGAAAAGAGAAAGGGCTGAGGCTGGTGCTGTAGATAAGAGGAGCAAGTCAAATAGTCAAGGCAGACAAGGGCTTGGCAGAGGTAAGACTGATAAATTAAACTGCATTTACTTCAATGCAAGAGGCCTGACAAGTAAGGCAAATGAATTTAGAGCATGGTTGGGAACATGGGACTGGAATATACGTAGCTATAACAGAAATGTGGCTCAGGGATGCACAGGATTGGCAGCTTAATATTGTGGGTATAGAATGCTATAAGAAGGAAAGAAAGGGAGGCAAGAGAGGAGAGGGAGTGGTGTTTTTGGTTAGGGTGAAAGTATGGCTGTACTTAGGGAGGATATTCCTGGGAGATTGTCCAGTGAAGTTATGTGGGTGGAACTGAAAAATAAGAAAGGGATGATTGCCTTGTTGGGACTGCATTGTAGGCCCTCCAACAGTCAGCAGGAAATTGAGAAGCAAATATGTAGGGAGATCATTTGTCTTTTCCCTAGGGAAGGGGATTTCAAGACTAGGTGGTATATTTTTAAGATGAAAGGAGAAAGATTTAAAAAAGACATGAGAGGCAACTTTTTTTTACACAGTGGCTCATGTGTGGGATGAACTTCCAGAGGAAGTGGTGGATGCAGCTACAGTTACAACGTTTAAAAGATATTTAGATAAGTACATGAATAGGAAAGATTAGGAGGATTATGGGTAAAGCGCAGGCAGTTGGGACTAGTTTAGTTTGGGATTATGGTCGGCATGAACTGTTTGGACTAAAGGGTCTGTTTCCATGCTGTATTACTCTATGACTGTGTCTCAGATATCTAAGAAAAATAGGGTTGTAATGGTGGGGGATTTTAACTTTCTAAACATATACTGGGACTGTCATAGAGTCAATGGCTTGCATGGGAAGGAATCTAAGTATGTACAAGAAAACTTTCTTATTCAATATGTTGATGTACTTCCTAGAGAATATTTGAACTTCTGTTGAGACATAAGTCAGGGCAAGTGACTGAGGTGTTAGTGGGGGTGCACTTTGGGGCAAGTGATCAGAATTATATTAGTTTTAAAATAGTTATGGAAAAGGATAAAACCGTTCAAAAAGTTAAAGTTCTAAATTGGAGTAAGGCCAATTTTGGTGGTATTAGGCAAGAACTTTCAAAAGTTGATTGGGGGAGGCTATTCATGGGTAAAGGGATGGTTGGGAAGTGGGAGGCCTTTAAGAATGAGATACCGAGAGTTCAGAGACAATATGTCATAATTAGTGTGAAAGCGAAGCTGGCAGGTGTAGGGAATGCTGGATGAAATTGAGGCTCTGATTAAAAAAAATAAGGAGGTATATACCTGGAACACACAGCTAGGATTGTAGGATTGAATGAATCCCTAGAGGAAAGTAAGGGCAGTAAGAGTGTACTTTTCTTCCCTTTCTTCATTCATGGGATGAGGGCATTGCTGGCTAGGTAGTATTTATTGCCCGTTCCTAATTGTCCAAAGGGCATTTAGGAGTCAACTAGACTGCTTTGAGTGGTCAGTCGCATGTAGGCCAGACCAGGTAAGGATGGCAGTTCCCTTCTGTAAAGGAAATTAGTGAACAGGATGGGATTTTCTAACAATTGACAATGGGTTCATGGTCATTAGACCCCTAATTCCAGATTTTTTGAGGGAAATCAGGAGGGCAGAAATGGGACGCGAGATAGCTTTGGCAAATAGAATTAAGGAGAATCCAAAGAGATTTTATAGAGAGTAACTAGGGAGAGAATAGGGCCCCGTAAAGATCAATGTGGCCGTCTATGTGTGGAACCACTGGCGATGTATGAGGTACTAGATGAATATTTCGCATAGTATTTACTGTGGAGAAGGACATAGAAGCATGGGAACTTGGAAGTAAATGGTGATGCCTTGCAAAGAGGTCACATTACAGAAAAGGAAGGGCTGGAGGTCTTAAAATATGTAAAAGTAGATAAATCCCCGGGACCTGATCAGATGTTTCCCTGAAGTTTATGGGAAACTAGGGAAGAGATTGCTACCCTCCTTGCTGAGATACTTGTATCATCAGTAGCCACAGGTGAGGTGATGGAAGCTTGGAGGTTGGCTAATGTGGTGCCATTATTTAAGAAAGGCTGCAAGGAAAAGTCAGGGATCTGTAGACTGGTGAGCCTTATGTCACTGGTGGGTAAGTTGTTGGAGTGGATTTTGAGGGACAGGATTTACACGCATTTGGACAGGCAAGGACTGATTAATGATAATCAGCATAGCTTTATGCGTGGCAAATCGTGTCTCACTAACTCGACTGAGATTTTTGAAGAGGTGACCAAGAAGATTTATGAAGCAGCGCAGTAGATGTTGTCTGTATAGACTTCAGCAAAACTTTCGACAAGGTTTTACGTGGTAGTTAGGTTAGATCACATGGGATCCTGGGCAAGCTAACTGATTGGATGCAAAATTGGCTTGAAAGTAGTAGACAAGAGGGTGGTGGTGGTAGCAGGTTGTTTTTTGGAATGGAGACCTGTGACCATTGGTGTGCCGCAAGATCAGGGCCGGGTCCACTGCTTTCATAAATTATATAAATGATTTGGATGTGAATGTAGGAGGTATGGTTAGAAAGTTTGCAGCTAGTGTAGGTGGTGTAGTACAAAATAACTCCACAAAGACTAATATCCCATCACCAAGTCACACTTTATTTACGCATGCATAGTACCTGATGCTGACCAGACAGCTCAAAGTCGGCTCCTAGAGAAAACAGGACCTCTGACACACCTGTTTATATATTTGTCAGCCAGGATTTCCTGATTGGACCTGTTTAGCATCCTAATCAGGGAACTTGTATTCTATGCGGTCCACCTGGCTGACCTCTTTCCAATCACTACATCCCTCCCCCTCTAAATCCTGGATGTAGATCTGTTCCTTTTCCTGTAGCTTCTCCTGGGGCATTTGTGCAGCAGGTCAGTTTCCTTCGACTCTGTCTTGGATATTGGCGGCGTGTACTGGACTGTAGCCCGCCTCTTGCGTCGGAGTGTCTTGGCTAAAGTTCATCCTCTTCAGGCGGTAACTGTATTGAGGCTATGACATTTGCTGCATCCATCGCATCCTCAGAGGTTTCTTCAATACTAGCTGGAAGGGGAGAACGCACGGGTTCTGACAGCCTTGCCGGGTATTCTGAGGGGCTGGATGTGTTTTGCTGCTGCCCGGTTGCAAGGTTGCAGCTTGCATGAGGCCCAAATGCTAATTCAGAACCGTCTCTCTTGCCTGAACTTTGTACATCGTGGGACGTGACCTTGCGTCCACCATGTTCTTTGTCTATGCAGGATCATTCTCATGGTTTTGACACCAAACTTTGTCCCCTGTAGGAAACTGCCTCTCTCACTTTGAAGTCTAGTTTCCAGTATTAGTGATGCTGATGTCATTTCACCCTCCAAACCACAACCACCACCACCACCACCATCCCACCCCCACTCACGTACCAGTCCGGGAAAATCAGGTCTAACCTGGTGTAGAGCACTGTCCCCATTAGCAAATCTGCTGGAGCTGTCCATGTGGTTGTGTGAGAGGTGGTCATCAGATCAAGTAAGAATCTGGACAGTTTGGTATTGAATGAAGCTGTAGGCTATTTCTTTAAGGCTGCCTTCAAAGTTTGGACTGCTCTTTCCACCAGACCATTGGCCAATGGATGGTTGGAGCTGTCCTTACATGCTGAATGTGATTCGACTTTAGGAAATACTCACATTCCCTACTGGTACATGAAGGCCTGTGTCTGTGACCAATACCTCCGGGAGTGCATGTATTGCAAAAAATGCTTGCAAGTTTTCAGTCGTCACTCCTGTGTTTGACGAGTGATCTCCATGCGCATCCATGCGCATTCAATAGGCGTTCTCAATGACTAAAAACACTGCGTCCATGAAAACATAAAAACATTGTGCCCAGTTCTGAGGAAGGGTCACTGAACCGGAAATGTTAACTCTGTTTATTCCTTCACAGATGCTGCCAGACCTGCTGAGCTTTTTCAGCAACTTTGTTTTTGAGCCCATGAAAGGACTGGCATAGTCAACATGTGATCGAGTCCAGGGTGTACCCAGCCATTCCCTCAAATGTGAGGGAGCTGCTGGTAGTAATTTTTGTCATTGTTGGTACTCGGGGCACTGCCCCATCAACATGGCTATGTCCGCATCCAATCCTAGCCACCAGACATAACTTCATGCCAATATCCTCATATTGGAAACTTGTGGATGACCCTGGTGGAGTTCAGCCAGTATCTGGCAGCAACGCCATACTCTAAGGTGATCTGGTCTCACCAGGTCCAGAAAGGTTTCATTTGCGATGGCCCTTTTGTTTCCCAAGTCACTACTAGTTGTTTTAGTTTTGCCAGGACTGGATCTTTTTGTGTCCACAGTCTGATATTGTCAGCGGTGATGGGAAGGGTGTCCCAAAAGTTTAAAACCAGAACAAACTTTTCTAGTGGCAACATCACCAGTGGTGAGGTGGCTTAAGGCATAAGCATTTTGATACTTCGTCTCTTGGACAGTGTTCCAATTGGTAATTTTGTGCACTCAGAATAAGAGCCCATTGCTGAATCTGACCTGAAGCTCTGGACGCCATGGCCCTGTCCTCTTTAAGTATCCCTTGCAGGGGTTTGTGGTCCGTTATCTCTGTGAATGTATTGGTGGAACTTTCTCTCACCAGAGATAACCATCAATCCTTCCTTCTCTATCTGGGCATATCTTTGTTTGGCATCAGCCAAGCCTGGGAAGCATACGCTGTCGGGTGTTCCTCTCTGCTGGGCCACCGGTGAGCCAGCACTACTCCGATTCCATTTGGGGAGGCATCGCATGTCAGCAACGCAACTCGTTTGGGATCATAGTATGCCAAGACCTTAGACGACGATATATGCTTCTTCACTTCCCTAAATGCTACATTTTGGCTTGGAGACAATTTCCAAGGCTAATCCCCTTTCAATAGCAAATTAAAGGTGCTGGGATGGAGGCCAGGTTACGTATGAAATTTCTTAATATTTCACCAAACCAAGGAGCGATCAAAGTTCCAGTGCAGACAAGGGAGCCAGGGCACCTTTGATCACTCTCACTTTATCTTTCAAAGGTGTAACCCAGTCTTGTCGACTTTTGCCTATGTCACTTGGGGTGCCTGGAACATGCATTTTTCACTCTTAAGGCCTACACCAGCATTGGAAAAGTGTTTAAATACTATGTCCAAGTTCTCTAAATGCTCTTTATTGGTCTTCCCTGTTATTAGCACATAAATGGCAACCTGGAGTAGACCTTGTAAAATTTTCTACATTGTCCGCTGGAAAATGGCACAGGTTGATGGTACCCCAAAAGGTAGTCTTATACATTGGACAAATCCTTATGGGTATTAATTGTAGCATACTTCTGGAAATTCTTATCTAATCACGATTGCATGTACACATGGCTCATGTCGAGCTTCATGAAGGACAGCCCCCATGCCAGCTTTGCATATAAATCCTCTATGCGGGGGATTGGGTATTTATCCACCTGCAAGAAACGGTTTACTGTTTGTTTGAAATCCCCACACAGGTGAACCGACCAGTTGGGCTTCACAATTGGAATGACAGGTGCTGCCCATTCCGCAAACTGGACAGGTTTGATGATCCCTTCGCTTTCCAGCCTCCTGCTTCCTGCCTCTACTTTTGCACAGAAGGCAAATGGCACTGGGTGGGTCTTGCGGAATTGTGGAACTGTTTCTTGGTCAACGTGTAAAGTGGCCTTGGATCCTTTGATAGTTCCTAGCCCTTCCTGAAAAACTTCTGGGTATCTAATTAGGACTTCACTCAGGCAGCCATTTTCTAATCGAGAAATGTTGATCCAGTCAAGTTGAACTTTTCTCAACCCATTCCACCTCGCCAAGCTTGGGCCGGAGCCTTTTACTCCAATCAGTGGTGACTGAACCAGCTGCTCCTCATAAGAGACTAGAACCAAATTTTTACCCTTAATCTGTGTGTAGCCTGGCTGAAGTCTTATGCAAACATAAGCGTTGGAGTCCAGAGCGAAGTTTAGTAATGACTGGCTCTGCAATTACTGATACGGCTGCACCTATATCAACCACCATTACAACTAGGTGACCATTTAACCAGATATTTACTTTGAATGGTTCTGACTTGGATCTTGCTAAGCAGTTTAACCGTTCCAAACCAGATATAGGTGGACTTTACAGGAAGTACATTCTCCTGGGTACTGGCCTTGAGTTATCTTGCTCATTTCAGGCCTATTGGGACTCTTTTGCTGTCTTGAATCCACATACCGGGAACAACTACAATCGCCTGCCGGTCTGGATCCTAGAGAAAACGTTAACAGTTTGGCCGAGGCTTGACTTCGTTTCATGGTTTTGCTGTGGGCTGCCCTAGAGTCCTTCTGCTCAGGATATATCCTGAGTGAGGCAATGCAATTGCTTTCACTCGAGGTGTTCCCCAAATTCAATCAGCCACATGAGGGCGTCCACTTCCGTCAGAATACCCTGTAACTCATAAGCTTCACTTGTCACATTTTCCAATTATAAAGCCAGTTGTAGTGCCTGTTTGAAAGTTGGGCTTCAGTTAATAGGCACTTTTGCATGATCACATCATTAATCCCAAACGGTCTCTCAGCATCTCACTTAGGATTGAACCAAAATCTAATGCCTCTGCCAGCTGTCTTAACCTCCTCAAAAATTCTGATACGTAGCCCCCTGGATCTCGAACTGCGAATAAAACGCATAGCATCTTGGAATTTGAGGAGGCTTGGGGTCATAATATTCTTTAGCTAATTCTGTTAACTCTTGGAAGGTTTTGGTGTCTTGTGCCTCAGGGAAAGTTAGGCTTCTAATAACTGAAAAATCTATGTGTCCACAGGCTATCAGGAGAATTACTCGTTGCTTTTCGTCTGTCCCAATGTCATTTGCCTGGGAAAAATTAATGCATTCTTTTCACATATTGGGTCCAGTCTTCAGCATAAAACCATGCTGACTATCCCTAATCAATTTTTGCTTCTCTAAATGTTCATAATTCCTATATTTTATAATCACTCCACAATTTACCCACAACCAAAGTCAGACTCACAGTCTGTAGTTCCCCGGTTTCTCCATACAACCTTTCTTAAACAAAGGTACAACATTAGCCACCCTGCAGTCATCAGGCACCTCACCTGTAGTTATAGATGATGCAAATATTTCTACATGGTGTTTTGTAATTTCTTTCCTTCCCATAACATTCTGGGATACATTAATTCAGGTCCTGGAGATTTATCCCGTACTTCCTCTTCTGTAATGTGGACTGTTTTTAAAACATGAAAGTTTATTTCTCTGCACTCTCTAGACTCCATTTCTTTCTCCACAGTAAAAACTGACGCGAAATATTCATTTATTATTTCTCCCATCTTTTGGGATTCGACCAAAGATGACCTCCTTGATCTTTAAGAGATACAACCATTTTTCTAGTTACCCTCTTGCTCTTAATGTATTTGTAGAATTTTTTTGGATTATCCTTGATCTTATCTGCCAGTGCTAGCTCATATCCCCTCTTTGCCTTCTTGATTTTTCTTTTAAGAATGCCCCTACACTCTTTATATTGATTAAGAGATTCAATTGAACCAAGTTGTCTATATCTAAAATAAGATTCACTTTTATTCTTGACTAGAACCTCAATATCTTTGTTTATCCATTGTTCCTTAATCTTACCAGCCTTACCCTTCATTCTAAGAGGAACAAAATGCCTCTGAACTCTCGTCATCACACTCTTGGACGTCTCCCACTTGCCTGATGTCCTTTTACCTGCAAACAGTCCACTCTAATCAACCTTTGAAAGTTCTTGTCTCATACCATTAAAATTTGCCTTACTCCAATTAAGACCTTTAACTTTTATGTAAGGCTTATGCTTTTCCATAACCATTTTGAAACTAATAGAATTATGATCGCTAGACCTAAAGTGGTCTTTTACTTTTACTTCAGTCACCTGCCCTGCTTTATTGCCCAAAAGAAGGTCTAGTTTTGCTCTTTCTCTATTAGGAGCATCCACACACTGATAAAGTAAATTTTCTTGAGCATGTTTGACAAATTCTTCACCATCCAAACCTTTAACACAGTGGTAGTCCCCCTCAATGTTTGGAAAATTAAAATCCCCCATTATTCCCCCAGTATTACAGCCTTATTATGCTTGCATATATCTGAGATCTCCCTACGTATTTGTTTCTCAATTTCTCTCTTACTGTTGGGGTCCTTTAGTACAATCCCATCAAAGTGATCTTTTCTTTCTTAATTGTAATTTCTACCCATATATTTACACTGGACAATTTTTCAGAAATATCTTCCAACAGCCCCAATCAGGGGACTAAAATTCAACGAGGTCCACCTGGCTGACCTCATTTCAATCACTGCATAGTGAGCAGTGAATAAGAATGGGACCTTAATCAGATGGGCCAATGGGTCACGGAGTGGCAGATGAGTTAATTTCAATAAATGTTAGGTATTGCATTTTGGTGAGGTAAACCAGGGCAGGACTTATACAGTTATTGGTAGGGCCCTGGAGGGTGTTGCTGAACGAAGAGACCTAAGGGTGCCAGTGCATAGTTCCTTGAGAGTGGAGTCGCAGGTAGACAGTCTGATGGAGGAGGAGTTTGGCATGCTTGCCTTCATTGGTCATTGAGTATAGGAGTTGGGCTGTCATGTTGCGGCTGTCGAGGACATTGATGAGGCCACTTTTGGAATACTGCATACAATTCTGGATAACCTTCCATAGGAAGGATGTTGATAAATTTGAGAGGGTGCAGAAAAGATTTACAAGAATGTTGCCAGGACTGGAAGGTTTGAGACAAAAAGGAGAGGCTGAATAGAGCCATAGAGTCATACAGCATGGAAACTGACTCTTAGGTGCAAGTCGCCCATGCCGACCAGGTTTCCCAAACATTTTCCCCGTATGGTCCATATCCCTCTAAACCTTTCCTATTTATGTCCCTGTCCAAATATCTTGTAAATGTCGTAACTGTATCTGCATCTACCATTTCCTCTGGCGCTCATTCCACATATGAACTACTCTCTGTGTGAAAAATCTCTGCATCCTCCTTACAGCTCACCTTTCACCCAGCTTTGTATCATCCGAATATTTTGAGATGTTACATTTAGTTCCCTCACCTAAATCATTAACGTATATTGTGAATAGCTAGGGTCTTGGTATCGATCCCTGCTGCACTCTACTAGTTACTACCTACCATTTCAGAAAAAGACCCTGTTGTTGGTAGCCCGAAAAACACCGGCTCCAGTTATTGGCTTATACAGAAAGGAGAAGAGTCAATTCTTGTAACTTCACAAATTACTTATATTAGTGCATTAAGCAAGACACATGTTGCTTAAATGTTTTTATCACAAAACTAAACCTTAAATATTTTCCAACAAACTGAAGCAGGACCTACTTATACACCCATTAGAGTGCTCTGACACTCCCCAAGTAATCACAGAATATAAAAGCTATTACCCGATCAGGATGGCTGCTGCTGCTAACGAGGACTGATGCTGGCCAAGCACTACACTCGATGTCATCTCCACATCCTTGACGTAGGGCCTGCTTCTGCGATGGTTGGTCTTCGGAGTTTTTGCTGGTTGCATGCCCCAAGGGTCGTCTTTTTATTCTTTCTCTAATCTCTCTCAAGTCGTGCTGTCTTCTTCCCTTTGGTTCAGGCTAATTCACTTATCGCATGCCTTTACCCCATTGGTCCTGGCCCAGAGACTCGGGTAGCATTACCTCATTATTTCTTGTCAAAGTAAGGCTTTTGCATTACTTCATCTTTCTTACTTGTTGAAGAGCTTAGTTAATTCAAGCCGGTTTAAATCGGCTCAAACTAGCACCCGAGCGCAGGTCATTTTTAGTTCACAAGCTGCTTCTTTCTTCGTGTCAGCATTTTTGCATTCAGTACCCCCTGTTAGCAATGTTGGCAGCTGGAAATCATCCCTGCCCCCCCAATCTCTCTCTCTCTCTCTATCTCTATCTCTCTCTGTCTCTCTCTCTCTATCTTTCTGCAACCTCTGGCTAACATCTCCCCAGGCAGCAATGTCAACAGCTTGTACCTTTCTCTGACTCTCTCTCTCGCTCTCTCTCTCTCTATCTATATCTCTCTGCAACCTCTGGCAACAGCCCATTTACTCTACTGTTTGTTTCCTGTCTGTGAACCGATTTTGTATCTATCTCAGTATACTGCCTGCAGTTCGATGCGCTCTAATTTTACAAATTAATCTCTTATGTGGGATTTTGTCCAAAGCCTTCTGAAAGTCCAAATAAACCACAACCACACGGATGTAACTAACTCTGCTGGTTACATCTTCAAAGAATTCTGGTAGATTTGTCAAGGATGATATCCTTTTTGTAAATCCATGCTGTGTGTCAAATTTGCAACTTTTCTAGGTGCTATGCTATAAAATCGTTGATGATGGACTCTAGTGTCTTCCCTACTAACGTTCTGAGATTTGCTGGCCTATATTTCCCTGCTTTCTCTCTACCTCAGTTTTTAAATAGTGGAGTTATATTAACTACTCTGCAATCTGTAGGAATTGTTCCAGAGTCTGAAGAATCTAGGCTGGGGCTTTTTGCCCTTGAGCTTTGAAGATTGAGGGGTGACCTTATAGAGATTTATAAAATTGTGAGAGGCATGGCTAGATTGAATAGCCAAAGTCATCTTCCTGGGGTGGGAGAGTCCAAAATTAGAGCTCGTAAATTTAAGATGAGAGAGAAAAGATTTTAAAAAATGACCTGAGGAGTAACTTGTTCACACAGTGGGCAGTGCATGTATGGATCAAGCTGCCAGAATAGGTGGTGGAGGCAGGTATAATCACATTTATAATGCATCTGGATGGGAATATGACTGCGAAGACTTTAGAGATATATGGGCCAAATGCTAGCAAATGGGACTAGGTCAGGTCAGGAAGTCGGGTCAGTAAAGATGAGTTGGACCCAAGGGTCTGTTTCCATGCTACATGACTGTATGACTCAAAGTATTTCCGGAAAAGTGATTATAAACTGAATCATCAATTTATTTTTGTTTTGGACAGGCAGCCAAGAACACCCTTAAGAGAAATCTTAACAGCACATCGTTTTTTCCCACCTTTTGTTAAACAGTTGCTAATAGACTGTTAAGAACTTACGGAAGTAAAAATTTAGATACATTGTAACTGGCAAAATTTTGGTCTACCTAGCTAGTTTATAAGAGTATAACAAAGCTAATATTAAGGTTTAGTTTAAATTGTTTTCTGAAGCTCAGCTACCATTAAGATATTTGGACTTAAAATTGTTTTCCCTTTTATTAGGATGAGGTAGCACATACACTTACGGAAAGCAGAGTATTAAAAAACACAAGGCATCCATTTCTAACGGTAAGTACTATAAAATTACTTGTCTTTTTGCAATTCAGGCATTAATCGTTAAGATCTAACTACTGTTGTTTCCTTTAGTTTATAAAATGTTTTGGTACAAACCAGACCTAGAGAGAATAATTGGTGCTTCCAGTGACAGTTAGAGCTATAACTTAGCTACAAAATTATGTAGCAACATCTGTTCTGTATTAATATATTGGAATAGGCACAGAGTATGAAATCTTTTATTTGAACATACTAACTGATACATTTATAAATTACAATTAATGTAGTGTGAGAAAGCTACTTGCATTTTGTTGCAGCAAATGGTTCCAAACCATATCCAAAGGCAAAATACATCAGGTTACAAAGAAATCACACCACAAAGTACTTTATTTCTTAAGGCTTTTATCATTGGGTCTATGTGCAATTTTTCTTAGAATTCAGGCACAATAATGCCATTTTCAATGTAAAATTTCATGGTTGCAATCTCATTTTATGAGACCAAAGATAATTGTATTACTAAAAATTTGTTTGTGGTACACTAACGGAGCACAGATTTCTTAATTATTTAGTAAATGTTATGAGCACTCAACATAGTATTAATTTATATTCATTTACTTCAATCACTGTGACCTGTTAATGATGCAGTAATGCAGAAAGTAATGCTTTGTACTTATGGCTAATGCGAAGAAAAAATAAGTTTGCAACATATTTTCTTCTATAGGTAGGTGACTCCCTTTTAATGTTATTCAAATGGAGCAGAAAATGGTTGATATTTTTAAACTAGTTGTGAAAATGTTCTGCTTCACAAGAGAACGAACAGTATCCAGTGGTAGAATGTATCATCTCTGATTTTCAGTTTCATTCTTATTCTATTCTAACGTGTAAAATACTGAGAAGTAAAATGTCACTAAATAACTGTCAATTATAAATTAATCTGACGAAGGGTCACCAGACCCGAAATGTTAACTCTGTTTTTCCCTTCACAGATGCTGCCAGACCTGCTGAGCTTTTCCAGCAACTTTGTTTTTGTTCCTGATTTACAGCATCCACAGTTCTTTCGGTTTTTATAAATTAATCTGAGAAGGGAGTACCATTATAATTTTTGAATTTGCTTTCGGATATAAACATTTGGCACCTTTCATCACTATTTAGTATTATCAGAGCTCTTTAGAGTGCTTAGTTCAAGTTAAATGCAGCTTTTTAGTAACTATTAAGGGGTCACTTAGAGGAAAGTATATTTGCATTATAATTTTGAATCTAATTTGTTCTATGCTGTAACATGACGACTGTCAAAGCTAAATAATCCAAATAACTCTCTGTACGCTTGTGATTCTTTATATTGCAGTCTTTGAAGTATTCTTTCCAGACGAAAGATCGTTTATGTTTTGTCATGGAGTATGTGAACGGTGGAGAGGTAAGCATTATCCTACAACGCAAGCTGTTGTAAACAGTATGTTCTACATTCATTTTGCAATGGTCAATGATACTGATTATTGCCATTTTTTGCTTTGTTTTAAGGAACAAAATTAGAGCTTTCTTCTTGTTCAAATTTGAATTTGTTTGTAATAATGAAGATAATGTAACAATCACTTTTTCTACCTAACATCTAATACTTGTCCTATTCCCAGTTGACAACTTAGTAGCAAATCTTAGTGGGAGCAAAGGGATTCAATGGGCAAAAACATTTTGAGCTGTCTGATGACAGGGAAGTTGACTTTCTGCACAAAGATTGATTCACAAGTTGAGGTAACTCAGCATCAGTTGTATATTCATTAATGTGTCACATGTTCAGGACAGTAAGCTAATACATCCAATGACATCAGCTATTTAAGCAATTGATTTTAAGTAAACAGTACAAAATAGAATTGAATTGAAGTACAATTGAAGGTTGAATGTGGAGGTGCTGGTGTTGGACTGGGGTGGACAAGGTCAGAAATCAGATGACACCAGGTTATAGTCCAACTGGTTTATTTAAAATCACAAGCTTTCGGAGTGCAGCCTCTTTGTCAGGTGAAGTGAGAGAGTGGCATACAGGCACAGAATTTATAAGCAGAGAGGTCATGGACAGAGAGATCAAAAGATTATACAAATGGTGTGACAGACCGAATAATAGGTCTCTGCAGGTGATCAAGAGTGTCAGACAGTGTGAGTAAAGTGTCAACAGCTGAATAACGAGTAAAGGGATGGCCTATAATCCAACTAAATGAGACAGAGAGATAATTACAAATAATTAAAAATAAGGCGGCACTAGAGACAAACCAAATGACTGGAATAACATAATAGGATAAGAGTCACATGCTGAAGGTCGCAACAAACTAATAAGTAAATCAAAACTGTACAAAATAATTTAGGTAGAGAGATCGTAATAATTTATCAAGGTGATGGTGTCAAAACAGGACGGTAAGGAAGATCTTCGAGATATAGAACAGTGTGGTGAGGTCACATGTAGTGCGACTTGAGCCCAAGATCATGGTTGAGGTCATCTTCATGAGTACAGAACTTGGCTATCAGTTTCTGCTCGGTGATTCTGCTTTGTTTTCTATCTCAAAGACTGCCTTGGAGGAGACTTACCTGAAGATCGGAGGCTGAATGTCTATGACTGCCGAAGTGTCCCCCGACTAGGAGAGAACATTCCTGTCTGGCGATTGTTGCATGGTGCCCATTCATCCATTGTCATAACGTCTGCATGGTCTCGCCAATTCACCATGCCCTGGGGCATTCTTGCCTGCAGTGTATGAGAGAGATAGCATTATCTGTGTCACATGAATACCTGCCGTGTACATGGTGGCTGATGTTCCCACGTTTGATGGAATATCCATGTTGATGATCTGGCATGTCTTGCAGTGGTTGCCATGGCAGGGTTGTGAGATATTGAGGTCGATGTTGTCCTGAAGACTGGGTGGTTTGCTGCGAACCATGGTCTGTGTAAGGTTTGGCAATTATTTAAGGGCGAGACGTGGAGGCGTAGGGATGATCTTGGAGAGAGGTTTGTCATCATCGATGACATGTTGAAAGCTGCAAAGAACATGTAGTTTTTTTCTGCTCCAGGGAAGCACTGAATGACGAAGGGTACTCTATCAGTCTTATCCCATGTTAGTCTTCTGAGGCTGTCATTGCTGTTTCTTGCCATGGCACATTGGAACTGGCGATTGATGAGTTGAGTATTGTATCCGTTCTTATGAGGGCATCCTTCAAAATCTTTAGGTGTCCAACCTGTTCCTCCTCATCTGACCAGGGCTTATCCGTAGGAGATGTCTTCTTTAACATGTTTAGGTGGAAACTAGAGAAGTGCAGCACTGTTAAGATTATTCGTGGACTTGTGGTAGAGTGAGGTACTGAGGTGTTCATCCTTGATGGAGATGTGTGTGTCTAAGTCTTGCTCGAACTGCCAAACCTTAAACAGACCATTGTTTGTGGCAAACTACCCGGCCTTCAGGACAACATCGACCGCAACACCACACAACCTTGCCATGGCAACTGCTGCAAGGCATGCCAGATCATTAACATGGATTACTACCATCACATGTAGGAACACCAACTGCCACGTACACAGCAGGTGTACTCAGCCAATGTTGTCTCTCTCATATGCTGCAGGCAATAATGTCCCAAGGCATGGTATATTGGCAAGATCATGCAGAGATGCTACGACAACAGATGAATGGACACCATGCAACATTTGCCTGACAGGAATGTTCCCTCCCAGTCGGGGAACACTTCAATGGTTAAGGACATTCAGCCTCTGATTTTCACGTAAGTGTCCTCCAAGGCGGCCTTCAAGATACACAACAACACAGAATCACCGAGCAGAGACTGATAGCCAAGTTCCATACATTTTTGGTGTCGGGTGGCAGTTCGAAGCAGGAAGAGCGGCAGCGAGCACCAGAGGCCTGACGGGAAGGTAAGACGGTTTAAAAACTTACCTCGAGCAGCGAGCGGTTTTTTCCTCACCGGGAGCGGCAGTAGACGGAGCGGAGGTGACGTTGGAGACCAGGTTGTTGTGAGGAAGGTAAGGAATTAGTATATATTTGGGCAGCAGCTAAACCCGAGATGCTACACGTGTAGCATCTCCCTCCCACCCTCCTCCTCTGACCAGAAGAAAAGGACTCTGCAAGGTAAGGTTTGTGTTTTTTTTTAATATATTTAAGTGCATTGTTTGGTATTAGTTAGTTGAGTCAGAGCTAAGGCTTACAATGGCAGGGGACTTCAGACCCGTGGCACGTGCCTCTTGCTTGATGTGGAAAATCAGGGACGTGACTGACGTCCCTGACTGTTACACTTGCAGGAAGTGTGTCCAGCTGCAGCTCTTGTTTGACCGCATGACGGCTCTGGAGTTGCAGGTGGACTCACTGTGGAGCATCCGCGATGCTGAGAAGTTCGTGGATAGCACGTTTAGTGAATTGGTCACACCGCAGATTAGGATTGCTGAGGGAGACAGTGAATGGGTGACCAAAAGGCAGAGAAAGAGCAGGAAGGCAGTGCAGGTGTCCCCTGCGGTCATCTCCCTCCAAAACAGGTATACCGTTTTGGATACTGTTGGGGTAGATGGCTCACCAGGGGAGGGCAGCAGTTGCCCGGATCATGGCACCATGGCGGGCACTGCTGTTCAGAAGGGCGGGAAAAAGACTCATAGGGCCATAGTCATAGGGGATTCTATTGTAAGGGGAGTAGATAGGCGGTTCTGTGGCCGAAAACGGGACTCCCGGCTGGTATGTTGCCTCCCAGGTGCTCAGGTCAGGGATGTCACCGATCGGCTACAGAGCATTCTGAAAAGGGAGGGTGAACAGCCAGTTGTTGTGGTGCATATAGGCACCAATGATATAGGTAAAAAACGAGATGAGGTCCTGAAAGCAGAATTCAGGGAGCTAGGAGAGAAGTTAAAGAGGAGGACCTCAAAGGTAGTGATCTCAGGGTTGCTACCAGTGCCACGTGCTAGCCAGGGTAGAAATGAAAGAATAGGCAGGATGAACACGTGGCTTGAGGGATGGTGTAGGAGGGAGGGGTTCAGATTTGTGGGACACTGGGACCGGTTCTGGGGAAGGTGGGACTATTACAAATTGGATGGTCTACACCTGAACCAGACTGGAA